>JANAVB010006390.1:2488544-2681094 GCA_029216955.1 Iris pallida
TAGAAGAGGAGCCACAGTCTTGCCCGAGTTCACCACGTAGGGTAATTCTTTAGGATTGGGAGGACGGGCATCAGTAGGTTCCTCCCGGGGTATCTTGCTGAGAATGATGGTTAGTGGTTTGACCTTGTCGGGGTTCTTCTTTTTCATCCAGATTGTGAGAGGCTTCGAAGTACTTTTTGGAGTAGTACATCCTTTGACTCGGATAATCAGGGGACCATCGTTGGAGGATGGACTTGCTTCAGCTTCATTGTCAGCTTCATTGCCATCATCCTTGGAGGGTTGAGACTGGTAAAGTACTAAATCTCCATCCTAAGCTTCGATGCCCTTGAAAGGATCGACATCCGCAAACTCCGTCTTCACGACACCGTCACTGTTGACATATTTGAAGCACTGATGAAGTGTGGAAGGAATGATAATGTTCTCGTGTATCCATGGACGTCCCAACAAGACGTTGTAGGATACATTGGCATTGATCACATAGCAGGAAACCTCCGTTCGGAGATCACCGATCTGACATTTGAGGCGGATCTTGCCCAGCGGATGGCTTCGACCAGCATTGAAAGCCATGATAGTTGTGTTGGTTGCAGATAGCTTGTGCAGAGGGATTCCCAGAATTTGAAGCAAGCTTCTAGGAATGATGCTGAGGAAGGATCCTGGATCGATGTGCATGCGGTCCACCTTGATCGCCCCGATATACCCTGTATAGTACATGGGTCTATCATGACGATTATTTTTGAGTAGCATGTCCTCCAGCAAGAAGGTGATGTTGGACACCACATCCATGGTACTATGGCAGTAGGGACAGGAGCCAGGATCTTCAACGGAAGCCTTGACTTCAACGAGGTAAGAGTCGGCATGTAGCAATGCCTCGATTAAGGCCTTTCGTGTTTCTTTGGAGAGTCACAATAGATCGAACAGAGACAACCTGGCAGGCATATTGGCTAGCTGGGTCAGTATGTCAAACTTGTAGGACCGATCCATGCCTTCGGAAGCTGGCGCCTTTAGAGATTTGTCAAACTGTGTCTCCTTCTGCTTGGATCTGTCCTAGTTGGAGGCTTAGACGGGCCGGCTTCTGAGCTTGTGGGGGCAATAGGAGCTTGAGGAGGTACTGCTTCTTCTTGTGCGGGATCGTATGTCCGAAGATAAGTCTTCTCCGATTACGTCTCGCCATATAGAACCTCGTAGATGGAGGAGGACACCATATGGCATGGCCTGAATTTTTTGCCCTTTTTCTGCTTTGGGAGGCGCTACCCCCTACATCACTTCTTGGATGAGGTCTGGGTGGACCCATATGATCTTGCCACGTTTAGTTGTGAGTGGGACCAAAGTCGAGTTGTGAGCTGGTAGTAGGTTGACAACTTTCATTATCGCCTTGGAGATCGGGACCACGCCGTCTGGGAATTCTGTAGGAGAAAAGTCGCCAAACTGAAGAGAGATCATGTTAGCAGATACGACCATGTCTTCAGCTTAGAGGTTGATCACTTGACTGTTGATAAGCTGTTGTATCTTCTTCTTAAAGATGATGCAGTCCTTGGTGGAGTAATGCACATACTGATGATAAAGACAATACTTGGGATCATTGAGTTGGCTCGCCTATACAGGACGTCGTGGCGGAGGCAATGTCAGCTTATTATCCTTCGTCAATGTGTGGAATATGGTGATGACATTGTCTTCGTCGAAGGAGAAAGTCTTCTTAGGCTTGTAGGAGGCGCCGTGAGAATTGGAGGCTCCTTTGGATGTGTCAACTTTCAGGACTTCTTTTCCTTTACCCCCACGAACAGGGATGGTTTGGGGATGCTTGCCCTTGTCTTCGAATTTGGGTGTCTTCAACCCCAGTAGCTCCAAGTTAGGAATATCGTTTTCAGCAGCATAAGCTACCCCAACAAAAGTGGGCCATGTATCATACTTATGTATACCCAGTCAAAACTTCACTGTTAGAAGGAAGTTATGCCGACAAGTAGCCATAAGTTTTGAGTCTGGTATGCCGAAGGGCATCTTCAGTGCTAGCTACCTGAAGCGTTCGATGATGGCAATGACAGACTCAGTCCTTCTTTGCTTGGTCTCAATGAGTGTAGACATGCTAACATGCATGCTATTCTCATAAAACCTGTTGAGGAACATCCTCTCTAAGTCATTAAATGAATTAATACACCCGTCAGACAGACTACAGAACCATTCGAACGTTACCCCTTACAAGGTGCTAATGAACAGCTTTGACAGGAACGGATCGTCTCTGGGCAAGTACAGAGTCTGCATGTTTAAGTACGTCATGTGTTGGCGAGGAGAAGTCAACCCGTCAAATGAGTTCAGCGTCAGCGGCTTGTAGTTAGGAGGGCAAGTAGCGTTCTCCCACTCAGAGAGATATGGTTGAGATATCTCCATCTTCTGAAGCTCGTCTTTGTGCAAGATGGTGTCAAGGCGAGCAACCAAAGGAATCAATTCCATCCTGTTGATTGAACAGGTGTTGAGAAATAGCTGCTGAACGGTTGTCAAGTATTGTTGGCGAAGGACCACCCCCAGCATTCGCAAGATTTGGAGGAGGCACAACGGAATGGTACTCCTTTTGTAGTGAAGGAGGGTTATTGCTGTGAGCTGGACTAGCTTGGACCGAGACGTTCTGTTGAGGTGGAAGAACAGTCCCAGCTGCTTGAACTGCCATGATGCTGGTAAGCATATCAGTGATCTTAGCGAATGCTGTTTCAAGACCCTCTAGCCGTTTGTTAGTTTGATCACTGGCTTCTTCAGGTCTTTCTTCGTCTGTCATGTTTGTGGATAGCATACGAGGATGAACAGAGAAAGCAGTACAACTGGTGCTGATGCTGTCTGTCTTCGATTGGATAAGTCCTTCATCTTCGGGAAGAAAAGGTAGATAGTCGCCATCGGATTCAGAGGGATCATCGTCCTCTAGAAGGCTACCCCCAGTTTGGGGGTCGTCTGCTTCAGATTTCGAAGGAATACTACCCCCGGCTTGGGAATCTTTATCATCCATACGGAACCTTGCCTTTGATCGAGTGCCCATATAGACTCCTTCGGATGCGATAGCCTGTCGGCTATATGTTGTTTGAGTTCTCCTTCTTCTTCTCGTAGACCTAAGAGAGAAAGTTGGGTTCGTAGTCCACCGTCTTTGATTGGGGCTTCCGTAAGGGGGACCCCACGAAGCCATGTTGGATGAAACACAGTGGCTTCTCGTCGTCAGAGAAGTGCATCCATCGAAACACAGACTTTCTCTGAGGTGTTCTTGTTGTCTTAGAGCAACAATTGATAACAATACTGGTGCACGGAAGTGCACTATGAATTGTTATGTTCTTCCTCGCTTTATGCTTATGACTTATCATGTCGCATAAGTCAGCGGAAGGGGGTTTTTCCTTACAACCCATGTTGCATGCGTTGACGAGATTTGCATGCGGGTTCGTAAGGAGAGTAGGCGCATCCAGACTCAGTTCGTGTGCAGGGGCAACCCCCATACCTAAGTTCTGTAATGTCCTTGAAGATAGCCCCGTGCTATACGCGTTGGGACCTGTCTTTTTGTTGTGGGCGCATAGGCCTTGAAGACTGGCTTTGGGCGCATGCTTCTGGACAGCATGTCTGAGCCTCCTTGATGTAGGCGCATAGTATGGATCCAGTGAGCCTGGGCGCATAGACTTGGGCGCATGACTCTGAATGCCCAGCCTGTTGAAGACAGAAGTGTTCTGGTTGGGGCTATGCGCCCAAACACTCCCTTGGGCGCATGGCCTTGGGCGCATACCTGGTGGAGCAGTACTGTTTTTTTCCAGTTTTGCCTCCTTCGTTTGTGAGCCTCGTCGGGTTCGGCTAGAGTATCGCACACCCCGATTCTTGGCATCGTAGTGTTTTCCTTTGCCAAGTCTCGGGTGTTGAACACCCTGTTGTTGGTTGTGCAGGGAAGGAGTTACTGGGCTAGTAGAGCCCGGAACGGTGCGAGCCTTCTCCATTTGGTGAACTTCTGTGGCAGAGTCATGCGCCCAAGTAGCAAGTCCTCCAGCTACATATCTGCTATGACACTATTAGGATATGTACAGAGAGCCTTCAGAAGCCAAGTTTTGTGAGACTTGTTTGCCTTCGAAGATTTTGAGGGAGTAGAGCCGTCCCTTGAGAGCATCTCTTCGAACGCCTGCTGATCGAACTTTACGATCAACATCTTCTGAGTACTCCCCACTTTGTCGGTATCGGATTGTGTCACCACCTTCTCGTCAGATGAAAAGGTAGTCCCCTGCAGAGTCGTCATTTTTGTGGATACACACAAAAAAAGAAGAAAAAAATGCTGTCTTTTCTTTTATTAGCGTAAGGCACAACAAATAGAGTATGCCTGAGAGATCTTACGTTGAGGATCCCCGAATACAAAAAAGAATTCTGGGGAATGGGACGATGGAGATCGAGCGGCAGTTACTCCTTTACTCCGTTGACACTCTGATTACAAAAGTGTAAGAAAACCTAAGAAAATTGCTAACTCTCGGCTCACTAGCAAGAAGTGCAGCAATTTGGCTCTTGAAAATGCTCTCTGTCCTTCGTGTTTGAAGAGGAAAGAAGCCCCCCTTTTATAGTCGTTCTCGAGCTAGAATGGTGTTATGCGCCCATGTGAGGGAACACGCTGGTTCTTATGTGGTTGTGTAGTCCTACTTTCGGAGCATAGAATGTAGGCGCATACAGGCTACAAGATCGTGGGTTGGTCGTGGTGTTGACGTGGCCGCATGCTTCGGTGTATGACTGTTCGTGGCGACCGACGTGGCCGTATGCTTCGGTGCACATTTTGATCGTGGCTTTGATTGAGTCAGGCTTGGGCGCATAGCCATGTCTCAGGCTATGCGCCCTTCGTTTGGAGGAGCTAGTCTTCGGCGCATGGAGCTACACTTGACAGGGCACATGGAGTTACTCTGATGGGGCACATAGAGCTTTATCCAGTGGGCACATGGAATCACGCTGACTGGGCGCATGGAGCTGCCCTTGACTTGGGCGCATGGAGCTATATTTGCTAAAAAAATTTCATGCTTCTACAGTGTGGAATCGTCGGGGAAAGGGCATGTTGCTCAGAGGTTATATGGACATGGCAAATATGAGAGTTTTTGTAGAGATACTTTCCTTACTTAGAGGTAATATGGATATGGTAATGATAGACTCTTATGGGGTATAGAACGAGTCAGAAGTAATATGGATGTGAAGGGTTCTATAGATGACAATTGTGGAGAATTATCAGGGAAAGGATGCGTTGCTCAGAGGTTATATGGACATGGCAAGCATCTTTCTACTAGAATAACAGTTCAGAGGTAATATGGACGTGACTATTTTCTAGGATGTCATGACAACTTTGGGGTTATCATAACGGGGTGACTACTCAGAGGTAATATGGACATGGTAGACTCCGATGTAGAATAACACTTCAGAGGTAATATGGACATAAAATGTTTTCTAAAGATTATGACAGCTTACAGCTATTGTGTAGAAGGTGACTACTCAAAGGTAGAGAGTACATGGTAGACACGTCTTAGGATAACATTTTAAAAGTGAGGTCATGAAATGTTTCCCGAGAGATTCACGATGATTACTAGTTCATCGTGTCGGGAGCATGGTCCGGATGGACCCTCTTGACTATATCTTGAGGCATGGAGGACAAGATGAGCCCTTGAGCGTTGTCCCGTGCTGGCGGAAGGTTGACTACTTCTATCGTCACCTTCAGAGTAGGAAAGATGCCATCTTGTACCTCTGTGGCTGGAAAACTCCCGAACTGGAGAGTAACCATGTTGGCTATGATGGTCTTCTCTTCCTAATCCAACGATATAACGTTGGCATTAATAAGGCACTGAATTTGTCCTTCAACACATAGCAGTCCTGTGTTGAGTGATGGACGTACTGGTGATAATGGCAGTACTTGGGATAGTCCACCTTTCCCACTTCATCAGAACGCTTGGGTGGCCGGATGGACAGTTTGCCACTCTTCGTAAGCATCTCGAAGAGCTCCAGCGAATCCTCGTTATTGAAGAGTAAGTCTCCCTTGGCCTCTCTGCTTCCACAAACTTGGGGTTCGTAGCTGCTGAACCTTTGGAGATGTTAATGGTCATGGCTTGCTTGCATTTTTCTGTCTTTAGGGTTATTGTTGGACGAGCGTCTCCCCTTGTCTTCGGGTGCAGGAAAGTATAGCCCCAGGAGCTGCACGTCTTGGGCTTTCCTTTGTGCGGCATCCGCCTCTGTAATAAAAGGTGTTGACTCCGTGTAGGAAGCACTGTGCCATAATTTTATAGCGGGCAGCATGTTCTTGTGACAGGAGTCTATAAGCATAGGCTCGGGCATGCCGGCTAGATATCTGAGGGCTGTCTGGCGGAAGTGCTCGATTATGCGCGGACAAGCTCTTTTTCCCTTTGGATAATTTCCATGAGGGTCGATATGGTCATATCCATGCCTCCTTCGTAGAATCAGTCTACGAAGCAAGTCTTCAGGTCTTCAAATAATGACATACAGTCGTCCGGAAGACTGTAGAACCACTGACAGGATACCGCCAGTACGGCTCCTATAAATATGTTGGACAGGAGGACGTCATCCTTTGGCAGGTGCCCCGTTACTGAGGCAAAGTACCTCAAGTATTGTCGAGGAGACCCCTTTCCTTCATAAGGTGTAAGCGTCTGCGGGTTGTATTTGAGAGGATAGACGATGTTGACCCACTAGGCAGGGTACGGCTGTCGGATCGCCATATTTCAGAGCGTTACTTGCTTCTCTTTCGCATCATAACGAGCATACAGCTCCTTAATAGCCTGTTGTATCTCGGCCAACATTGCGGAGCCTGTAGCCGATGGAGTAGACGAGGATGGTATTGCCTGATTGGCAGTAGGCAACCTTCTAGATTCGTTATTTGTTGGCGGGTCACGTACAGGTGTAGAGGCAGCGGGAGCCATGCTACTCTTGAGGTCGATGATGACCGAGGACAGGGTCTTCATGGTGTCCGTCAGCGTATCCAACTTCATCTCGAGGACTTCGATATGCCTGAGAGCTTTGTTGTTGTCTTTCTCATTGCCGTCAGCCATGAACACAGACCGAGTGTAAGGGTGACTCGAGGGAGCCATGGATCCTTCACTTTTTGGCTCATACGCCTTAGTCTCGCGACCCTAAGGATATACCGTAACATTGTTATCTTTTTTGGACTCTATATGGTTGCTACCCCCGGTCTGGTGACTGGTTGGCCAACGGAGACATCTGTGTCATATTGTGCCTCGTCAGATTGCAACACAGGGTTGTCATGCATGGTAGAAAGCTGGCTACCCCCTATTTTTGATAAGGCACCCAATGCAGATTTGGAATGGTTGCTTGGGAACACACCTACATTGGGTATCTTAGCTTTACTGTTCTCTGACCTCCTCTTCGGTTTAGCAACCGATATAGAAGGATTCTGGGAGGACTTCTTGAAAGCTTTGGAATCCTACACCGCGTAGCATGTGGTGATACGGAGCTCGTCTTCCCTATGGCACACCGACCCCTGTTAGGCCACCGGTGTGGAGTCGGCATAGAGTAGAGTCTCTGAAAGACGGAGCGCCTACTCGACGATGGCGCAGCCGTCTGCTGATAACGGTAGTTGATTGTAATCTGGGTACAAGTGTGCCTTGATTTAGGCACATCTTGTGCCACAGATTCTTCTTCCGCTTGGGAGAGAGTTGGATCTTTTGTTGTAGCACTCCCATTATACATGTAGGGAAGCTGCATGTAAGCACGGTCCGAGCGAGTCTGGCGAGGAAGCCTTTTGTCGCTCCTGCGGGGACGCTACTCGTGTGGCTCCCTCACCGTGGTATGTACCCCCTGGCTTGGCTTTCGCACAGGAGTACCCTAGTGGAAGGGAGATTCGACTGGTAGAGGCATCGGAGCGTGAGAGCCAGTCTTGTATAGCTTTCCGTCGGCTGTGCGTGTTTCTATCAACATGGGCCTCTGGTCTGCCGTTGGTGCCGCACGCTTGTTGTACGAAGTGCAAGCCACCTGGGATCTCTTCCTACTACCCCCAACGGGCGAGTAGTATTCAGAGTCCGTTGAAGGTTTACCTGAATGGAAAGCGATTCTGTCGAAGATAGATCTCCTTGCCGCCAATACTCCCGTCGTGAGGGGTTGGACCAATATGCGCTTCATTTGGCATCGTTCCTTCGTCAAATCAACCATGCTTTCTTGGGACGGGAATCGGGCGAAGGGATAAGGTTGTAGCAGCCGGGATCTTCTCTGTGGCCTTGACATTGATGAGGTCCTGAGATGCAGTTTTTGCTATCATACTGCTGGCTGTAGCCGCCTTAGACCTACAAACATGTCGAGTCTTCTTCGGTTGTACGAACCGCTTTGAAGTCTTCGACTTTTCATCGGAGAAGAGATCTTCAAAAGACTGCTGCTCGAAGTGTACGGCCAGCATATCTTGAGAAGCTTCCAGCAAGTTGTCATCAGATTGCGTCACTGTATTCTCGTTGGAGGAGAAGGTAGTCCCCAGCAGAGTCGCCATTTTGTTCGACGTAACAAAAGGTTGAACGAACTTTTTGCTTTATTAAACATATAAGGTATCTTTATACAAAGAAGGAAGTCCTAAATAGGATATTCTAAGCACATGGAGAAGAGGTTTCTGGGAAAGTATGACGATGGAGATCGAGCACTGCAGCGGCTCCTTTACTCCGTTGACGATCTGATGATGAATCAACATTGCAATAGCTCTCTGGTGCCTTTGATGGGACTCTGGGATCATCGATCAAGAGGCTGTCTGGATGAGAAGATCCCTTGAAGATGGTTGGTTGGTTGGTTCTTTGGTTGATAGGTGGACAAGGGTGGTCGACTCTTCGTGGATGGAGATCGCTGCTCCTTTGAAGATTGTCGATTGTCAATATTCCCTCTCTCTTTTTTCTCCCTTTGGTGGAATAAGAAATCCTTCTATTTATAAAGAATCTGCCATCATTGTACGGTGCGGGTGTAGACACTTACAAAAAAAAAAGAATCACTATCTTTTCTTATTAGCACAAGGCATTACAAATCGAGTACACCTGAGAGATCCTGCACTGAGAATCCCCGAGTACAAAAAGAATTCTGGAAAATGGGACAATGGAGATCGAGCAACAATTGCTCCTTTACTTCGATGACACTCCGATTTACAAAAGTGGCAGAAAACCTAAGAAAATTGCTAACTCTCGGCTCACTGGCAAGAAGGGCAGCAATTTATCTCTGAAATGCTCTCTGTTCTGTTCATTTGAAGAGGCATATGTCCTCTATTTATAGTCGTTTTGTACTGAAATGACTGTTATGCGCATACAGGTAGAAAATATACTGATTTTCATGTGGACGCATAGTCTTCCTTAGGGCGCATAAGGTGTAGGCGCATAAAGACTGGATGATCGTGGGTAGATCGTGGGGTTGACGTGGCCGCATGCTTCGGTACATGACTGCTCGTGGAGACTGACGTGGCCGCATGATCGTGGATGTTGACCGAGTTGTGGAGTTGTCCAAATTTGGGCATATAGTGTGGGAACAGGGCTATGCGTCGCCTTCTGGAGGACCGTGTGGGCGCATAGGCATTGCTGCACATGGGCTCATAGGGATTTTATATATGGGCGCATAAAATTTGCATTGTGGGTATATGCCACTCTTTGACTTGGGCGCATAGGCTTTCAAGTTTTGGGCGTATAGCTACTTGCTGACTTGGGCGCATAATGAGTATTTTTATGCTTCTACAAGACCCCCTTCAACATTTTTGATACTCAAACGGGTTCAAAATACTTTGGAAGAAGCATGGGAGACTGTCTTCTGTGGCTCTGTGGGCGCATAATAGACTCTCTTTTTGGGCGCATAAATGCTGCCAGGCTGTCAAACGATGGCTGTTGAGATCTTCTTCGAAAATCTGAACTGACAGATTCATCGGAACGAAATTTGAAGAGGTCCACCCTTAGTGCGATGTCTATGCATAGTCCAAATTAGCAAATAAGAGGTGCATAATGTGTAAAAGATCAAGTCTCTGTATGGACGCATAGATCATGTGGGCGCATAGACCATGTGGGCGCATAACTCTTCATTTGTGCCTATAAATAGGCCTTAAGGAGAAAGAAAATTCATTCTCCTCTTTTTCTAAAAAACTTTAAATAGACTCTTCATTTCTTCTCTGCAAGAATCATGTCTCCCATGGCTGCCAAGAAATCTGCGAAGGGCGAGGAAGCTGCATCGAGCGGTTCTCCTCCTTTGGCAACGTCTCCGCTAGTCCAAGACCCCATTCCGGGTGAGGCTGTGCTTCAAAACAAAATCTCGAGCGTTAATTTGTGACGTTCGGACTGCTCTTTTCTTGGACGCATAACCATTGATATGCGCCCAAAGCAACACACTTCTGTGAGCATTCTTATGCGCCCGTAGAAGTATGCGTCCACACACTTTGTTGTGTGCTATGCGCCCACGCAGAACGCTACTGTGTTTGAGCACTCTTATGCGCCTGCAAAACTATACGCCCACATGCTTATTTGTATGTCATGCGCCTACATATAACACAAGTGTTTGAATATTCTTATGCGCCCACAGGCCGTTTGGGTACATAACAACTGGGCGTATAGAATTTTTCTAGCACTTTAGCTCTTTTTTCTGTAGATTCTAAGTCTGACTTTTTTTCTTTTGTCTTTGCAGTTGACATGGTCGTCCCGAAACTCAGTGGAATTCCTTTCGGCTCTGCTCGCCAGGTTTTCAGTTCAAGCCTTGTAACCAACATGATTAGAAATGTTCAGGCCAAGATCTGCCAGAATCAGCCTTCAGTGCGGATGATTGCTTTGCTTGAACAGGATAAGGTGTTCCTAAAGCAGATGATAAATGATGAAAAGTTCCTGCTCGAATGGGTATAGAGTCACAAGAAGCTGTACTTCTTATTTGGTGACAGCTTAGGATTTGAGAAAGATGAGACGATATGCCTGAGAGACCCTTTGGTGGTTAGGTTGAACAACCAAAGGATATGGTTGCCGACGATGGATCGCCAATATCCTCTGTCGGCGTTCACCGATCTAGCCGCGCGAAGGCAGATAAAATGGGACTTAACCCTTGAACTTCATGGGTTTGTCTTCGAAAAGATACAGTTTAGCTCCGGTGATCGGAAGAGGGACACTTTTAAGTGTGTCAAGGGCTCCACGTCCTATTCTACGAAGGGGTAGCATCCTGGTGCCAAAATAAACGATATCCCTATCGACCTTCATTCTTATGCTGCCGACACCCTTTCCAATCTGATGATGTCGAAGAATAGGTCGTATCCCATTGGGAAGCTGCAGTTGGAAGGTTTGAGGCACCCTATTTCGTTCTGGAGTGACCTCACTGAATGGGTACTTTCTACCTATGAAGCCACTATGAAGGCTACCGGCCTTTTTTATGCCGTTAGAGCCACTCAATATTGTATAAAGACGAATTGGCCCATGTTTATCTCTCTGGCAGAGTTGTACAATCTTCATACCTGTATCGTCTTCACTCCGGGCGGGGAGATGGGCTAGGCCCTCCATGAGATGCAGAAAATATCGAAGCTTCCTTGGGGAACAGAGCCGTACGAAGAATATATCCCTTGTGATGTGGAACTTCTGGATCTGGAGAAGGAGAACTCCGAGATGACGGATGTATATAAGGAGTTATTCTGTCACTTCCTCATCTATCACAGGATCACAAAGATAGGAAAGGCTGAAGGGGCCAATCCCTATATAAGATCTTGGATGAACTATATCTTCGTTCAAGAAGAAGGAGAAGGTCCGGCCTCCTTTTTGACTTGCAAGCCTCTGACGAAATCTGAAATAGAAAAATTGATGATAGATCACGGGGCTACAGATACTGATGATAGTGATAACTCTGAGGGGGTTTCCCCGATTTACCACTTCTTTCGATAAGCTGAGTTTAAGTTGTCGGAGATTTGGCTAATAGACTGGATTAGTCGTTAGATTTGGCTAATGAACTCCCCTTTAAAGGGATGGCTGCTGCTATATTATCCCAAATTGATGAACGTTGGGCCAGTGGCAGACACTTTGGCCGGAGATACCTTTTTTCGAAGGTTTCGTGATACAGACTGGGCCGTTACTGGAGTGCCTGCTTGCAGAAGGGCCTTAAACTTCCTTCAGAACTACGAGTTCTTCAGGATATCCCCTCCAACCGGTAGTTGTAACGCAGGAGATACCTTAGTGGATGAGGGAGCCCATACTACTAGCTTGACTGCTGGGGTATACCATTTGCTCCAGTCTATTAGGCCCTTGTATCTGGTGCTTAGGAATAGGAATCTGGTGCTTAGGATTTACCACTTCTTTCGTTTCGTACGACAATTTGGCTATGGTCAGCTTCTACAGGGTAATCCTAGCCCACATCTGGAGTCGATAGATAGCTTAATCGATGGAGTGCGAGCATAGGTTTATTACAATATCGGATGCACGGGCAACTTTTACTCTGCCCGAAGATAAGCCTAAGACCCACTTGCTCTATGCTGCTGCCAAATTTTATACTCAGATCAATACCTTTTATCCCCGGTATGATCATAAGTAGAGTTTGATATTGGGACCAAGTTTGGCCCCACTCCTGTAAATATGAAACGAGCCTGAAAGACACCAATAGGCAGCAAGAAGGAGAGTGCCGCTCCAGCCATTAAGCCGACCGCAGCACCACGACAGAGAGCTGCTCTTAGGGAGCCGATAGTGCCTCAAAAGAAGGATACCGAAGATGATTCTGCTCTCCCCGATCCTCTTCAGAAGAGGAAAGCTTCAACTGAACTGGCCCAGGAGCCAACTTTCAAGAGGAAGAAGAAGACTGTTGCCCCAAGGAGAGCCAAGGAGGTGGGTGCTGCCTCGCCTCCTTTAACTAGATCTTCTTGGTAGACTGGAAGAGGTGGAACGGCATCGCAGGCCGTTACCATTTGGGAGGTAGATCCCTTTCAAGACTCCATAGCCCTTTTGGTCAAACCACTACTTGTGCAGTTTTCGGATGAAGCTTTCTCACCCTTGTGTTTTTCTTTTGCACAGGACCCTGAAGTTGCCATCGAGGCAGGTGCCTCTTCGGTTGAAGAGGTGGACGTGACAATAGTGTTCCCTCCTCGTCTTCAACTAGCAAATGAAGTTCAGTCTTCCTCAGTCAAAGGGGCTGAGTCAAGGGATGAAAAGGATGTGATCAGAAAGACAGTCCCTCCTACGATATCTCTTTAGGGGCTATGTCTGAGATCGGGGCTTTAATGAAGGAGTTAGACGAAAATCAAGTCCAGTTAGCTTACCCTCCCGCGGGTATGTCATCCTTGCATTTTACTTCGGATGAGATTTTTCGCCTTCGATTTTGCGTACGCCTCGTGAGGCTGACTTCTATCGTATATTCCCTTGTAGAAAAAGATAGGGCACAATGTGCACAGATAGCCCATGGCACTGGGCGGGACAAGAAGTTGGCCTTGGTTCCTCCGGGATTGCTGGTGTGGAGGAATCTGTCAGTAAGCCAGCTTCGGCTACAGAAGGAGAGGTTGAACACCGTACTGAGGTGGCTGTTACTAGATCTGCTCCCGGTCCAACTTGGGCCGTGGAAGATATACAGCCTGATGTTGTTAGGGGCTTTGACATTATTCTCCTTGGGCAACCTGGGCCTGCTCTTGGTTCCCTTGGGACCAGGGCTGATGATCTAATCCAAGTTGGTGCTGAGCAAACAGAAGGTACGAAATTACAACTCTTTTGTACACTTTTAGGTTTTTCCTTTCCGTCACTGATAGATATATTATTTCTTTGTCAGGTTCGACTTCTTATCAAGCGTCTCTTCCTGGGGTGGAAGATTCCCATCAGGCTTCCTTTCCAACGACCTCTCTCGAAGATGACAAGATGGCCCAGGAAGTCGTCAAAGCTTTCTACTCCATCCTGAAAGTGAAGCTTCCTGGAGTCTTGAACCAGAATGTCATGACCCGCACCCACCGTGAGGGTACGAGTACATAACAACGCACAGCCTACGCCGCAGTGTCGGCGGTAGAACGCTGTCCTAGGTCAAACATCTAACAAAATAAAGGTACTTGTACAGTATATACTCTCCAAATGGAGGTGACATAGCAGATACAGTCTCAATCACATCTAAGGTAGAGCATGATAAAGATAGATAAAACATGAAATCCACAAAGAGATACAGCAGATAGAAGTCTAAGTGTCTAAGATACACAAATACAGAAATACATCTCAAAGCTCAAATACAGTAATCCATAAATACAACTCAAGACAACTGAAAATAAACTATGAGAAAAACCTTAGCTATCTATACAACCTCTATTGTGTCTCCTCTAGGCTAGCAGGCAACCTCCAAGCTATCTGTAAAATTTATCAACAGGTCCAGTCAGGACAGGAGCGAGCACAGTACATCTCATGCAGTTCATATCATGGCAGGAAATATAAAGCAAGCAATAGAGTAAGATACATGAAACGCTGTAAGAAGATGTACATGAAAATAGGAGAGATATTTGATAACTGGAAATATATACATGATAAGTAAGAACTGTAAGTGACTAGTGATTTAGAGTACGAGATGGCATATAATTGGCTTAGGTTGAACATGATGTACATGAGTGAACATGTGGGACATCAGCCAATAAGGCTGTGTTGTACATGATAAAACATAAAAAGTAACAGAGTGAACATGATGGGTAAATCACATGACCATTTATACTCACCCCTACCCACAATCAATACACAAGGAACCGTTCAAGTTACGTTACGAACATGATGTTTTGGTTATACAGGAAACACATGAGGAAATATGAGCGTACATGAAAGAACATGAGAGTACATGAACGTACATGAAAAAACATGAGAGAACATGAGTGTACATGAATAACTCAGAAGCAAGGAATACATGATGTACATGAAACACATGTCATAAAGTATCCGATGCGCCCGCTAAGGGGGATAACATCCCAAGAAGAGATCCATATAGTACTAATCCGTGATGATAACATGACAGCATCAAGTAAAGTAATCTAGAGCAAGAATATAAGTCGTGACAAGTATGAAACGATCAGAAAATGTACTCGCCTGATATCCTGAACAGCTGATATAAAAAGATGGCCAACTGGAGTCACAAAGTCCTAGTTATAGCAACACAGGTTATAAAGAGTTCAATTTATATGGTAATTAAAATTATAATACAATCTACATGATTCTAAGTCAATCTAGGTCAAAGCCAACTCTTGGTCAACTCTGGTCAACCGTACTAGTCAAACTAGGTTAACCAGGCAGTACTAGGTCTAAACCTAGACTAACAAGTCTCATTAGGCCTAACCAAGCCTAGACTAACACTCACACAAAATCACAAAGCTACACAAGTTATCAAACACACATTACATATATATTCATATATATTATTATTACAAACAAGGTGCATAAAGACAAGGAGTGAGTGATACATGAATGTGGAAATGGCAATGCGTACATAGCAGTACAATGTGTTCAAGTGTGAGGGGGTTATGTTAGAAGGATAACATTTAGCAAGGGTTTATTGTGTCACATAGAAGAAATAACATGTAAAGTATAGGTTTAGCATGTGTGTGTGGGGGTGTTAATCATAACAAAAGGGTTTATTTATACATCAAAGGGTTTACTCATAACAGTAAGTAGGTTTTATGTGTATTCATGCTTGGGGTTACTATCAATATGTAGAAGGGGGTTTTAACATATGAACATGGTGCTAAGTGCGAATATGGCATCATACATTCCTATCATGTTGGCATTCATATATAGCATACATTCATACTTGATTACGTTACTTACTTACATATGGATACTTGCATACATGTTTCAATACCTTGCATTACCTTACATATCATGTTATATATTATCATTCATTTCTTTCATATATTACATTATAATATTTATACATTATGCATTTATATCTAGCATTCATTATATACTTTCATGCATATATTGTATATCATTCTTTCATTCATGTATTGCTTATATGCATTTTATTAATTGTATTCCTACATGCTTGCATTCAACCATATATAGACATTAATGTAAAAAGAATATATATCATATATATATTATTTCATTCATCTAACATATCATACATTACATACTCTATATTCATTTAATATCCATACTACATAGGCTCATAGGTTACACAAAATGCATATATCGTATAGTCATTCTTCTACTTAAAATCAATACTGTACCAATTAGGCCTTCACTAAATTCTAGAATTAAAGTATTTGTAGCTCTTCGTGTTAGCTTTCCGAAATTTTAAACGGATCGCATTTTCGTGTCCGGAAGCTCCCGGAATCGCGAAAACACCGAAACGCGTTCGTCTTTCGTATAGCTGACTCTCAAACAATTCTACAGAAAGTTCTAGAAAGAATTTGGCTTATTAAAATATATATTTGAAAATCTAACTTCGATACGCATCTTTTAAAAAAAACGGGAGGTAAATTGGAGTTATGAGCTAAAAGTTATGGCATTTCTAAGTTGCTCTAGCTACTAAAAACGTGGATAAAAATTATGACGAATTTAGGTAGTTTGAGACAAAAGAAACACAAGTATATAACATAATATATCAAGAACTCATTCTCTACACTAATATATATATATATGAGACACTATAGAACACATCTCCAATACAAAAAGATGAGATTAAACATGTAATAAATCATTCATACATAACAACAACACATAGTGTATCCAAATTTGGGGTTTTCCCATATGGACACAACCACAACACAAAAGACACTCCTATGACCTCCAAATGGACACAAAATGGACACAAATGGAGATACAACCACGGGGGTCATTCCTATGGGTTCAAAGTATTCCTATATGCATGTAGGGATGGATTAGAGGAGAGATTATACCTTCCGGAAGAGAGATTCAAGAAAAATCCTTCCGACACGACACCGACACGTAGAGATTCAAAAAGGACACGAACGAGCTCCGAATCCACCCAAACTTGGCTAGCACCCTCTAACCATGGAGTAGAGGAGAAATGAAGAAGATTTGGTAGAAGAAGGGGTTGATTTGGAGATAAAATCAATGGAGGTTCATCTCTAAATTAATTTGGGGAAGAATAAGAGAGAGAAAGTGGATGAAAACAAATGAATGAAAGAGTGACTCACTCCTTATCCCCCCATAGGTGGCTACCCAAAAATGGTGAGATGTCCCCTATTTGAATGTCCAAAATGCCCTCCACTAATCTATTTGATTTAAATTAGGAATGGGTTAAAGGTTGAGGTCAATTTAGTCTAGTTTTAAGTCTCTAATTAAACTAAACCTATCCATAAATAATTAGTCTAACTACTAACTAAAATTAATATCATGTGGACTAAAATTAATATCATGTGGGCCATGTCTAACTAGTTTGTGGGTCCCACTAGAGTCAAACTACCTCCCGGGTCCCCGTTTCAAGTCGGATTGAGTTGAAATTCGAACCCGACTCAAATAACCCCAAAACAATATCATAAATAATAAAATAAATTTCAACCCCAAAATAATATCATAAATAATAAAATGAATTTTAAAAATATTCAAAAATGTAAAATGACAAAAATATCCCTATTTCTGAAAATTGGGGGTGACAAATCTATCCACCTTAAAAAATTTCGTCCTCGAAATTAAAACAAAGCAATCACAGGAAACACATGCAAAAAACAATCTCATTCAAATACTTTTAAAAAAAATCAGCAATAAAAAAAATCTCTTTGAAGCACATCCAACATTGTAAATAAAAACTGATACGTGTCCTTATACAGGGTTATAGCTTAGTATTGAAAGGTTAAATCCAGTTTTAGTTCAGCATTTACATATAAAATTTGAAAATAAGCTAACATTTAAACCAGTTCAATATTAACATAATGCAGTTTCAGATTTTAGGGGTTTGAAACATCACAACCAATCTCAATGCTCCCAAAACATCCTAACATGATATAAATGAAACCATAACATACTATCAATACATTTATCTACGCATACAGTCCAATATTACATGTTAAATCTGAAATTGAACTAAACATTGGAAATCAATGTGAAAATGTTAACATGTATTCAGTTTTAGGATATTAGAGAAATTTGAACATCAACAAACCCAATGTTTATCACAACCTAACATGTAAGAATATGAAACCTAAATTTATATCCCTACATACCACAATGTATACAGCTCAAAATATTATATTTAAAAAAACAGCAAATTGAACTAATCACTTAGAATCCAGTATTAATGGTTAATATGCACACAGTCTCAGATTTGACAAATTCAAACATAACTCAACCATTTTTTTTTGAATTGAAACCCTATGTATAACATGCATGTGTAGTGATGTAAACATAACTAATAACATAAAATTTATATTTAAATTATGAATTTAAACTGGAAAAAGCAGAGAACGAGAAATATTAGGGTTTTGAAAATTTAAACATCAACAACATATTAATATGTATTTAGATAGGTTGGAATTCAAAGTGTAGCATGCATACGTATCAGGCAAGTATCTGCTATATATATTCATATATTCTCATGTCCCAATATTAAAAAAAATTAAATTCCATATCAAGACCAACATTTAGATTCATACCAAGATTGCAAAGTAGGTGATTGGTGTAATCAAGACAGTTTTATTATTATTATTATTATTATTTAATACAAGAATAATAGCAAGAAGGAAATAACGATAAAATCTGTTCTGCTTATCTGTTTAAAGAAGGAACCATTTTGAAACCCAGAGCTAAATTATCAAATCCAAGATAAGGTCTAGCAAAATCATCGATTCATTATATTAAGAAGAAATTCATAGTAAGAAGTCACACAAGGTTTATAACAACAGCCAAAGCTACTACTAAGTTAAATAATGAGAAACAAAACAAAAAAAAAAATTTCTCTTTTTTTTTGAAAGACTGAACAAAAGTAGTGAAAACATGTTCAAAAGCATTTAAGGTACAATCTGATAATTATATGCGTCTATCCAAAATCATGGTGCTCTAAATCCTCGTCATACTAGTAAGCAAGGCTACGATGATCACAGAGTCCTCGACTTAGGCACATACCTCTAGAATCATGGTATTTAACATTTTTGCGATACCACTAGCTTGGCTGCGAAAAACTTAAATTCTCACACCCGAGAAATATATCCAAGTCAGACTATATGTCCTCACGATGCTGGCTAATGTGACTGTAGAAGACTATATTCCATAACATAGATGACCTAGCCCATATAACTTCATCTTGGCAAAAATTAAATTAAATCAACAATGAATACCCAAAAATCAAATTTATCAACGAACATCAAGATTCAAAAATGAACAAAAATTCATCAAATTATATAAATATAAACTCGGATGCAACTGCTAACATCAAGATTCAAAATTCCACAATCATCATCAAAATCAAGTTCAACAACAGAAAGTAAAGATAAATCAAATCAAGGGAAGAAGAGTTTTTTTTCAAATTGAAGTTAAAATAAGATTCTCAAGGGTCGTTCCAGGAATCTTTCGAGGGATCCTAACTGTGATTGAGTACCTATAAAATATATCCTAATCCTACTGCAGGCTGTAGTGGTACTCTAGTTCGAATACCACTACACAAACTCGACCTGCATGGGCCACCACTAAAAATGTGTCACGACCCGCACCCACCGTGAGGGTACGAGTACGTAACAGCGCCCAGCCTACGCCGCAGTGTCGACGGTAGAACGTTGTCCTAGGTCAATCATCTAACAAAATAAAGGTACTTGTACAGTATATACTCTCCGAATGGAGGTGACATAGCAGATACAGTCTCAATCACATCTAAGGTAGAGCATGATAAAGATAGATAAAACATGAAATCCACAAAGAGATACAGCAGATAGATGTCTAAGTGTCTAAGATACACAAACCCAGAAATACATCTCAAAGCTCAAATACAGTAATCCATAAATACAACTCAAGACAACTGAAAATAAACTATGAGCAAAACCCTAGCTATCTATACAACCTCTACTGTGTCTCCTCTAGGCTAGCAGGCAACCTCCAAGCTATTTGTAAAATTTATCAACAGGTCCAGTCAGGACAGGAGCGAGCAAAGTACATCTCATGCAGTTCATATCATGGCAGGAAATATAAAGCAAGCAATAGAGTAAGATACATAAAATGCTGTAAGAAGATGTACATGAAAATAGGAGAGATATTTGATAACTGGAAATATATACAAGATAAGTAAGAACTGTATGTGACTAGTAATTTAGAGTACGAGATGGCATATAATTGGCTTAGGTTGAACATGATGTACATGAGTGAACATGTGGGACATCAGCCAATAAGGATGTGTTGTACATGATAAAACATAAAAAGTAATAGAGTGAACATGATGGGTAAATCACATGACCATTTATACTCACCCCTACCCACAATCAATACACAAGGATCCGTTCAAGTTACGTTACGAACATGATGTTTTGGTTATACAGGAAACATATGAGGAAACATGAGCGTATATGAAAGAACATGAGAGTACATGAACGTACATGAAAGAACATGAGAGAACATAAGTATACATGAATAACGTAGAAGCAAGGAATACATGATGTACATGAAACACAAGTCATAAAGTATCCGATGCGCCCGCTATGGGGGATAACATCCCAAGAAGAGATCCATATAGTACTAATCCGTGATGATAACGTGACAGCATCAAGTAAAGTAATCTAGAGCAAGAATATAAATTGTGACAAGTATAAAACGATCAGAAAATGTACTCGCCTGATATCCTGAACAGCTGATATCAAAAGATGGCCAACTGGAGTCACAGAGTCCTAGTTATGGCAACACAGGTTATAAAGAGTTTAATTTATATGGTAATTAAAATTATAATACAATCTACTTGATTCTAAGTCAATCTAGGTCAAAGTCAACTCTTGGTCAACTCTGGTCAACCGTACTAGTCAAACTAGGTTAACTAGGCAGTATAGGTCTAAACCTAGACTAACAAGTCTCATTAGGCCTAACCAAGCCTAGACTAACACTCACACAAAATCACAAAGCTACACAAGTTATCAAACACACATTATATATATTCATATATATTTTTATTACAAACAAGGTGCATAAAGACAATGAGTGAGTGATACATGAATGTGGATATGGCAATGTGTACATAGCAGTACAATGTGTTCAAGTGTGAGGGGGTTATGTTAGAAGGATAACATTTAGCAAGGGTTTATTGTGTCACATAGAAGAAATAACATGTAAAGTATAGGTTTAGCATGTGTGTGGGTGTTAATCATAACAAAAGGGTTTATTTATACATCAAAGGGTTTACTCATAACAGTAAGTAGGTTTTATGTGTATTCATGCTTGGGGTTACTGTCAATATGTAGAAGGGGGTTTTAATATATGAACATGGTGCTAAGTGCGAATATGGCATCATACATTCCTATCATGTTGGCATTCATATATAGCATACATTCATACTTGATTACGTTACTTACTTACATATAGATACTTGCATACATGTTTCAATACCTTGTATTACCTTACATATCATGTTATATATTATCATTCATTTCTTTCATATATTACATTATAATATTTATACATTATGCATTTATATCTAGCATTCATTATATACTTTCATGCATACATTGTATATCATTCTTTCATTCATGCATTGCTTATATGTATTATATTAATTACATTCCTACATGCTTGCATTCAACCATATATATACATTAATGTAAAAAGAATATATATCATATATATATTATTTTATTCATCTAATATATCATACATTACATACTCTATATTCATTTAATATCCATACTACATAGGCTCGTAGGTTACACAAAATGCATATATCGTATAGTCATTCTTCTACTTAAAATCAATACTGTACCAATTGGGCCTTCACTAAATTCTAGGATTAAAGTATGTTGTAGCTCTTCGTGTTAGCTTTCTGAAATTTTAAACGGATCGCATTTTCGTGTCCGAAAGCTCCCGAAATCGCGAAAACACCGAAACACGTTCGTCTTTCGTACAGCTGACACTCAAATAATTCTACAGAAAGTTCTAGAAAGAATTAGGCTTATAAAAATATATATTTGGAAATCTAACTTCGATACGCTTCTTTTAAAAAAACGGAAGGTTAATTGGAGTTATGAGCTAAAAGTTATGGCATTTCTAAGTTGCTCTAGCTACTAAAAACGTGGATAAAAATTATGACGAATTTAGGTAGTTTGAGACAAAAGAAACACAAGTATATAACATAATATATCAAGAACTCATTCTCTACACTAATATATATATATATGAGACACTATAGAACACATCTCCAAAACAAAAATATGAGATTAAACATGTAATAATTTATTCATACATAACAACAACACATAGTGTATCCAAATTTGGGGTTTTCCTACATGGACACAACCACAACACCAAAAACACTCCTATGACCTCCAAATGGACACAAAATGGACACAAATGGATATACAACCATGGGGGTCATTCCTATGGGTTCAAAGTATTCCTATATGCATGTAGGGATGGATTAGAGGAGAGATTATACCTTCCGGAAGAGAGATTCAAGAAAAATTCTTCCGACACGACACCGACACGTAGAGATTCTAAAAGGACACGAACGAGCTCTGAATCCTCCCAAACTTGGCTAGCACCCTCTAACCATGGAGTAGAGGAGAAATGAAGAAGATTTGGTATAAGAAGGGGTTGATTTGGAGATGAAATCAATGGAGGTTCATCTCTAAATTAATTTGGGGAAGAACAAGAGAGAGAAAGTGGATGAAAACAAATGAATGAAGGAGTGACTCACTCCTTATCCCCCCCATAGGTGGCTGCCCAAAAATGGTGAGATGTCCCCTATTTGAATGTCCAAAATGCCCTCCACTAATCTATTTGATTTAAATTAGGAATGGGTTAAAGGTTGAGGTCAATTTAGTCTAGTTTTAAGTCTCTAATTAAACTAAACCTATCCATAAATAATTAGTCTAACTACTAACTAAAATTAATATCATGTGGACTAAAATTAATATCATGTGGGCTATGCCTAACTAGTGTGTGGGTCCCATTAGAGTCAAACTACCTCCCGGGTCCCCGTTTCAAGTCGGATTGAGTTAAAATTCGAACCCGACTCAAATAACCCCAAAACAATATAATAAATAATAAAATAAATTTCAACCCCAAAATAATATCATAAATAATAAAATAAATTTTAAAAATATTCAAAAATATAAAATGACAAAAATACCCTTGTTTCTGAAAACTGGGGGTGACACAGAATGCCCCTTTCGGGCCTGTAAAGGCTATTAATGAATGCCAGGGAGCGGTCCTTGAAAGCATTGCTGGTTACGGGAAGCGGGCAAATGCTTTAAGGAAAGTCCTAGCTGACTTAGAAGACCGAGTGGCCAGATTCCGTGAAGCCAGTCGACGAAGCCCAACCTCGATGTTTCTTGAAGAAGACGCAACTTTGGTTACGGCCATTGAAGAGGAGGAGGCTACCTTTCAAGCAAGAAAGGATCCCCTTGCTAAGGAGATTAGTGAGCTGGCTGATCAATATGAACAGTTCAATACTGTAAGCCAAGCTCGTCTTTCTTCGAGCCCAGATCACTGAAAAGTACAATCAGATTGCACGGCTTCATAGAAAGATTACCCAGCTAGAGTCCAACTTAAGAGCGGTTGTGTCTGAACAGAAGGACTGTACAGCTCAGGCTGTTGTGACTATCACCAACTCAGAGCAATTGAAAGAGCAACTGGTGAAGTTGGAGAAGGAGCCCTTCAGGGATGAGACTATTCGGCTGGAAGAAGCGCATCGTCATGCTCTTGTCAAGTCACAAGCTGAAGTTAAAGCTTTAAGGGATAGCATCAATCAATTATGTATCCCTTAAGTCTTCTTATTTATAACTGGCTTATTTAGCCGTAAAACTCTTGTATCCTATTTTTTGAGAATAATTTAATGAAGAATCTTTTGGCTTTCTGAACTCATGAATGTGGTTTGTGAAATATCAGAACTAGAGGTAATATGGATGTAGTAGAGATATTTCTGGTAGGTACTCCGCTGTGGAATTAGATGTGGACTCATTATCCGTTTTATATTCAAAGTTCTTGAATATAGATAATAAGTTGAAAGAATCTGGTAATAGAGGTAATATGGACGTAATAGCAGAGAATGTTTTTTATCTCGACCAGAGGTAATATGGACGTGGAAGGGTATATAACATTTAAGTAGGAGTCAGTAAATAATTCAGAGGTAATATGGATATGATTATTTCTGATGAATGCTTTGCTCAGAGGTTATATGGATGTGGTAAAACATTTATTAATTATCCCATTAGGGAATAATTATCAAAAAATAGTTCAGAGGTAATATAGACGTGACCATTTTTTATAAGATCGAGTTTGGACAGAGTTCAAACGAAGATAATTTTTAGAGGGCCCGTTATCTATGGCGTATTCAAGACTCTTGAAATATGGATAATAGTTAGATAATTTTTTGAATCACATAAACATTGTATTGTACATTTACATGATTAAAGTCGGGTATCTGTGAACGCTGAAGGTTACACATAATATTTCTTCAAGAACTTATCATTGATTGGCATCATAAGCAAGTCACCATCAGGCTTGGTTAGTCGATACGTACCATTTGAATATACTGATTCTATAACGAAAGGACCTTTCCAGTTAGGCTAGAATTTTTCTTTTGTCTTGTGCGTCATGACCATTGGTCTTCTTACCGTTAAGACCAGATCACCAACATGAAAGATTCTTTCCTTCACCTTTTTATTAAAGGCTCTAGAAATACATGCTTGGTATACTTCAATACACTATTGAGCTAATAAGCATTTTTCGTTTAGCGCCTTCAGCTCTTGTAGTCGCAGACGTTAGCTTTCTTCGATGGTCAACTCACTGGCTAAGGCTACCCGAAAAGAGGGAATCTAGATTTTTAGGGGAAGAACTGTTCACTCCTATAAACCAGAGAGAACGACATACTACCTGTTTGAGTCTGAACCGTTATACGATAGGCCTAGAGACATTTGCCGAGCTTCTCATTCCAATCGCACTTGTTTAAAGACACAAACTTCTTGAGAAGTTTGATAATAGTCTTATTGAAGGCTTTTGCTAATCCATTAGCTGCTGGATTATAAGCGGTGGAGGCTACATTCTGGATTCGATTCTTATCGCAGAACCCATAGAATACATGGCTCGCGAATTGTGGACCATTATCATGGATAATCCTGCGAGGTAGGCCGAAGCGGTAGATGACATGATGTTTGACAAAACTGATCACGTTCGACGTCTTTACTTCGATGAGTGGTGTAGCTTCAGTCCATTTGGAGAAGTAATCAGCTCTAGCTAGGATAAACCGATGTCCTCTAGAGGATGGCGGGCTGATTTGGCCGATGACGTCTATACCCTAGGCTTCAAAGGCTATGATACTGCAGTCGGGTGTAGAAACTCCGAAGGTTGATGAATGAAATTGATATGGAACTGACAAGCCCTACACTTCTTTGCATATTCAACAGCATCTGCTATCATTGTGCACCAATAATAACCCATTCGTCTAAGGCGATCTTATAATTTGGGGCCTGGTTGGTGTGCACCACAAATTCCATCGTAAGCCTCACGTAGTGCATGTTTGTCTTCTGTGTCTGATAAACATCTTAACAGTAGCCCATCGTAAGAACATCGGTACAATATTTTGGTAGCTATATCATAGTAAAATCTGAGGGATCGTCGTTGGATAGACACTGCTACCTTCGGGTTATCAGGGAGGATTTCATAGACAGCATAGTCTATGAAAGAAAATCTTCAGTCTTTGATGTCGACATTCGTTTATGCTGCATAGTTGTGATAAATATTCAAGGCATCATTCGTACAGAATAACTCTCGACCAGATACTGTGATCGAATACTGAGTGTTAATAGGAACAGTCAAGGAAGCAGCCAGATCGGCTATAGCATCTGCTTCTATATTCTGTAATCGAGGTACGTGCTCGATGAAGAATCCAGTGAAGGTAGAAGCTAACTCGATCGTCGCTTTGTGATATGGGATGAGATCTTTATGACGAAAATCATAATCCCCTCAAACCTGACTAACTATTAGCTTAGAATCACCATAAGCTTCAAGATAGTCAACTTCCAGTTATTTTTCCAGTTGAAGGCCAATCAATAGGGCATTGTATTCGGCCACATTTTTGGTACAAGGCTCCACAAGAGAATACGCACGGTATATAACCAGATGATCGGGTAAAACAAGCACGATCCCTACTCCAGCCATAATATTTCTTTTAGGTCCTGTTCTTGATGCACCATCAAAGAACATTTGCCAAATAGGGATTTTCTCAGTCACAGTGTTAGGCTCAACCACTTTATCTGGGATTTCATCGTAGAGTTTGGAAGCTTCTGGCACTGGATGATGAGCTAAAAAATCAGCTAATGCTTAGCCTTTTACTGCCTTCTGAGGGACGAACAACATATCGTATGGAGTCAACAGCATTACCCATGTAGCTAAACGGAAATTAAAAGAACCCAGTTTAGTCATGAGTATTCTGAGAGAATTGACTCTAGATATGATGTGGATAGTCTGCTCGGACACATAGTAACGTGTCTTCTAGATAACAAATACCAGTACGAGACATTCCTTTTCCACAGGTGTGTATCTATGCTCAACACCAACCATCATACGACTGAGGTAGTAGATTGCCCGTTCATGACCGCCTTCATTCTTTTGAGCTAATAGTGCACCAAGAGAATGATCCATAGCGCGAACATATAACAAGAAAGGCTTTTCGACTATCGGAGTCACCAACACTGGGGGGCTTGTGTGATACTTCTTGATGTCGTCAAACGCACGCTGACATTATTCAGTCAAGACGAAAGCTAATCCTTTCTTCATGAGCTGAGTAAACGGTCGACACCTTCCAGAAAGATTTGAAATGAATCGTCTGATGTAGGCTAACCTTCCTTAGAGTCCGCATAGCTCTTTGAGGTTTCTTGGAGGACGCATATCGAGGATAGCTTTAACCTTCTCCGGGTCAAGATGTATACCCTTTGAAGTGATAAAAAACCAAGAAACTTGTCGCTGGAGATTCCCAGAAAAGACTTGGTTGGATTTATCTTGAGTTGGTGTGTACGCATCAGTTCGGACACCGTTCTCAAATCCTGGAGGTGGTTGCCTTTCAGACGACTTTTAACTGCATTATCATCTACATAGCATACCACTGTTTTGCATAAATGATCACAAAAAATTGTGTTTATAGCTCACTGGTATATTGCACCCGTATTTTTTAGTCGTAAAAAATTGTGTTCATAGCTTGCAGGTATGTTGTACCCACATTTTTCAATCCAAAGGGCATCACCGTACAACAATATACCCCCAACGGTGTTCGAAAAGATGTGTGCTTCTCATCATCGAGAACATCTTGATCTGGTTGTAGCCTGAGAACCCATCCATGAAGGACATTCATTTAAAGCCACATGTTTTGTCAATCATTACGTCGGTGAATGGTATAGGGAACTCATCTTTTGGGCATGCAGAGTTCAAGTCACGGTGATCGATATAGACTCGAACTTTACCATTCTTTTTCATGACTGAAATAATGTTGGCGACCCAGTTAGGATGTTGTTCTTCTCGAATGAAACCGCTTGAAATAAGTTTTTTGACTTAACTTTCAATGGCCTCCATGATATCTGGTCAGAACCGCCATTGCTGCTACTTTACTGCCTTAGCTTTAGACGAGATATTTAGGTGGTACATAGCAACTTTAGGGTCCAGACCTTGAACGTCTTCATAGCTCCATGTAAAGACTTTGATATATTCTCTTATAAGCTGTATAAGAGATTGTCGTTCTTCACCATACAGACTTTTGCTGATAAAGATTGGTTTAAGAGATGATTCATCTCCTAAATTAACATGGATGACTTCGCCTTCAGTAGGTGGTTCATGGTGTTCAAAACATTACTCCCACCTAGTGTCCATCTTTTTAGCCCATTGTTCGAGCTCGATTGATTGGACATCGTCTGCAATTTGGTCAACTGACACCATGTTGACGGATAGAGTTGCTTTGAGCATGTCTCCAATGCTGGAGTCTGAATCCCAGAGATAGGAATCAGAAGAATGAGAACAATGATTAACTTCAATGTCTGATCCTATAGGAGTTGTTGGAGGAGTAACATAACCCAAGCCAACACTGTTTCGTTGATAATAGTTCTCGGGTTTGCCGGAAGGAGCAAAGTGACGTATTGGCAATCGTCACCCTTGACCGTAGTTTAGCCCTGATCGCTTTTTATATCATATTCCATGTTCTGGATGATGATCTTGGCCTGCCAACTATATCGGTAAAGCTACATTTTACCTGAATCATAGTCAGCTTCGGTGTTGTAATCGGGAGTAGTAAAGTCCTGAATGAACTTTCTTTCGTCAATTATTCGACCAAAGATGATCAATTCTTCACCCTTCTTTCTAGCTGAAACGATAAAGTAGTAGATATCTTCTGGCCAGACTTTTTCCCGCAGACGAGACGTCGTGACTGACATACAGAGTTGTGGTCCTATGCCATGCTCTAGGGCGTAAAACATATCTACGTACTAGTTTACAGATTGGTAGACATCAGAGTAATTCAAAGATAAACCTTTACTCAGAAAATATGCATGTTCTTCTTCAGGGATAACATCAACCACTGAAGGTACATTATTTTGAGTATTGATATACTCATTGAGGGCATCATTTTTCGGAACATGAGTCACAGACTTGGTTAAGTTCACCATGTAGGATAATTCATCCAGATTGGGAGGATGGACTTCAGCAGGTTCCACCCGAGTCGTTTTGTAGAGAGTGATGGTCAATGGTTTGACAATATCATGACGCTTTTTTTTGACCCAAATTGTGAGAGGCTTTGGAGTACTTTTTAGAGTAGTACGTCATTTGACTCGGATGACCAGGGGATCGTCACTGGTAGATGAATTGACTTCAGCTTCATCGTCAGCTTCGTTGCCGTCATCTTTGGGAGGCTGAGATTGATAAAGTACTGAATCGCCATAGTAGGCTTCAATACCCTTGAAAGGATCGACATCGGCAAACTCCGTCTTCACGATGCCATCACTGTTGACGTACTTAAAGCATTGGTGAAGGGTAGAAGGAACAATCATGTTTTCGTGTATCCATAGATGTCCCAATAAGACATTGTAGGATACATTAGCATCAATGACATAGCAAGCAACTTCTGTTCGAAGATCACCAATCTGGCACTTGAGACGGATCTTGTCCAGAGGATAACTTCTTCCAACATTGAAAGCCATGATAGTTGTATTGGTTGCAGAGAGCTTGTGTTGAGGGATCCCTAGAATTTGGAGTAAACCTCCAGGGATGATGCTGAGGGAGGAACCTGGATCGATATACATCCGATCCACCTTAATAGCCCCGATGTACCCTGTATAGTACAGAGGTCTATTATGACGATTGTTTTTTAGCAGCATGTATTCTTATGAAAAGGTGATATTGGCAACCACTTTTATAGTGTTATGGCAGTGAGGATAAGAGACTCCTTCTTTAGCGGGGGCTTTGACTTCAGCAAGATAAGAGTCGGCATGTAGAAATGCCTCTCTTAAAGCTTTAAGCATCTCTTTGGAGAGCCACAATAGGTCGAACAATGACAATCTGGCGGGTGTATTGGCCAGTTGTGCAAGTATGTCACAGTTTTAAGGTCGTTCCATGCCTTCGGGAGTTGGTACCATCAGAGACTTATCAAATCGGGTCTTCTTCTGCTTAGCTTTGTCGGCAATTGAGGACTTAGAAAGACCAGTTCTGAACTTGTGGGAGCAGTAGGGGCTTGGGAAGGTACTATGTTTTCTTGTGCAGGGTCATAAATCTATAGGTAAGTCTTTCCGGATCGTGTCTCGCCGGATAGAACTTCTTAAATGGGAGAAGACTCTATGTGGCATGATTTATATTTCTTGCCCCTCTTAGCTATGGAAGATACTACCCCCTGCATTATTTCCTGGACAAGGTCTGGATGGACCCACATGATCTCACCCCGTTCTATCATGAGTGGCACCAACATTGATGTTGAGTCGCGAGCTGGCGGCAGGTTGACGACTTCCATTATTGCCTTGTGGATTGGGATTATGCCGTCTGGAACTTCTGTGGGAGGAAAGTCACCAAATTGGAGAGAGATCATGTTAGAAGACACGATCTTGTCTTCAGCTTCGAGGTTGATAACTTGGCTGTCGATAAGCTGTTGTATCTTCTTCTTCAGGATGATGCAATCCTTGGTGGAATGGTACACGTACTGGTGATAAAGACAGTACTTGGGGTCGTTAAGTTGGCTTGCCTCTATAGGACATCGTGGTGGAGGCAATACCAGTTTATTACCCTGCATCAACGTGTGAAAAATGGTAATAACATCATCTTCGTCAAAGGAGAAAGTCTCCTTGGATTTGTCAGGAGCGCCCTGAGAATTGGAAGGTCCCTTGGAAGTGTCAACCTTCAAGACTTCTTTCCCTTTATCCCTACGGATAGGGATAATTTGGGGGTGCTTGCCTTTGTCTTCAAATTTGGCTATCTTCAACCCCAATAGTTCTAGATTAGGAACATCATTTTTAGCAGCATCAGCTGTCCCGATTAAAGCGGGTCATGTATCATACTTATATATACCGAGACAGAACTTTACTGTAGGAAGGAAGTTATACCGACAAGTAACCATAAGCTCTGAGTCTGGTATACCGAAGGGCATCTTCAATGCTAGTCGGCTGAAGCGTTTGATGAAAGAAATAACATACTCACTCCTCATCTGCTTGGTCTCGATAAGGGTGAACATACTAACATGCATGCCACTCTCATAAAACCTATTGAGGAATAACCTATCCAAGTCTTTAAAGGAATAAATGCAACCGTCAGGCAGGCTAGAAAACCGTTCAAAAGCTACCCCCTGTAAGGTGCTGATAAATAGCTTTGATAAGAACACATCGTCTCTTGGTAAGTGTAAAGTCTGCGTGTTGAAGTATGTCATGTGTTGGCGAGGAGAAGCCATCCTATCAAACGAATTTAGCGTCAATGGCTTGTAGTTAGGAGGGCAAGTGGCATTATCCCATTTTGGAGAATAAGGTTGAGATATTTCTATTTTCTGAAGCTCGACATTGTGTGAGATGGTATCGAAATGGGCAACAAGAGAATCAATTACATCCTGCTGGCTGAAAAGATGTCGAAAAATGACTGTCGTACGGTTGTGAAGTGTTATCTGCGAAGGACTACCCCCAGCATTTACAGGATTTGGAGGAGATGCAACGGAATGGTACTCCTTTTGTAGAGAAGGAAGGTTGTTACTATGAGCCAGACTAGCGTGTGCTGAGACATTCGGTTGAGGTGGAGAAACAACTCCAGCAGTTTGGACAGTCATGATGTTGGTAAGCATACCAATGATCTTGGCAAATGCCATTTCAAGACTCTCCAGCAGCTTATTGGTCTGATCACTAACTTCTTCAGGTTTTTATCCATCTGCCATGTACGCAGATAGCATGCGAAGATGACTAGAGAAGATAGTACAACTGGTGCTGATACTGTCTGTCTCTGAGTTGAAAAGACCTTCACATTCAGGCAGAGGAGGTAGATAGTCACCGTCGGACTTGAAGAGATCATCATCATCTGGAAGGCTACCCCCGGTGTGAAGGTTGTCTGCTTCAGATTCTGAGGGAGTACTACTCCCAGCTTGAGATTTTGGGGGAACACCACCCCCAGCTTGAAAGTCCTCCCTATCTATAAGCGATCTCGTCCTTGACCCAGTGCCCATATAGACTCCTTCAAGTGAAACAGCTCAATGGATGTTTGCTGGCAGACTTCTTCTTCTCATGTTTGCAGAACTAAGAGAAAAGGTTGGGTTAGTGGTCCATCTTCTTTGGTTGGGGCTCCCGTAAGGAGGACCCCATGAAGCCATATTGGATGAAACACATGACGACTTTTCATCATCGGAGCGCTGCAGTCATCGAAACAAGGACTGCCTTGGAGGTACCTTCGTTACTTTGGAGCAGTAACAGTTGATGACAGTACTAGTGCACAGATGCACCCCATGAGTTGCAGCATACTCTCTCACTTTATGCTTATGATTTATCATGTCGTATAAGTCAACGGAAGGGAGTTTTTCCTTAAAACCTATGTCACATGTATTGTCGAGCTTTGCATATGGGTTTGTAAGGAAAGTTGGCACATCCGGACTTAGTTTATGTGCAGGGGCAACCCCCACACCTAAGTTTTGTGATGACCTTGAAGACAGCCCCGTGCTATACGTGTTAGGGCCTGTCTTTTTGTTTTGGGGGCATAGACCCTGCGGTATGCCTTTGGGCACATGCTTTCCTGAAGTCCTGGCAGCATGCCTGGTCTTCCTATATGTGGGTGCATAAAATAGATCATCAGAGCCTCGGCGCATAGCCCTGGGTGCATAGCCTATCGGAGACAGAAGTCCTCGGGCCAGAGTTATGCACCCACATACTGCCTTGGGCGCATAGCTCTGGGCGCATGTTTGGAAAATAGTATTGTTTTCTCCATGTTTTGCCTTCTTCGTTTGCGAGCTTCGCTGAGTTTGCCCAGAATGTCGAATACTTCGATTCTCAGCATCGTAGTATTTTCTTTGCCAAGTTACGAGCGTTGAACACTCTGTTGTTGATTGCACAAGAGGGAAGTCGCTGGGCTAGTAGAGCCCGGAACAGTATGCACCTTCTTCGCATTGGGAGCTCCTGTGGAAGGGTTATGCGACCCGTGATAGAGTTTTCTTTCAGTTGTATATCTTCTACGACACTGGCAGGATATGCAACATGAGCCTTTGGAATCCAAGTCTTGTAAGACTTGTTTCGCTTTACTGATTTCGAGGGAGTAGAGCCGTTCCTCGAGAGCATCTCTTCGAATACATGTTGATCGAACTTCACGATCAACATCTTCTGAGTGCTCCCCACTTTGTCGGTAACGGATTGCATCACCACCTTCTAGTCAGAGGAAAAGGTAGTCCCCAGCAGAGTCACCATTTTTGTAAACACTTACAAAAAAAGAAGAATTACTGTCTTTTCTTGTTAGCATAAGGAACTATAAATCGAGCACACCTGAGAGATCCTGCACTGAGAATCCTCAAGTACAAAAAGAATTTTGGGAAATTGGACGATGGAGATCGAGCGACAATTGCTTTTTTACTCCGTTGACACTCCAAAAGTGGACGAAAATATAAAAAAATTGCTAACTCTCGGCTCACTGGCAAGAAGGGCAGCAATTTGGCTCTGAAATGCTCTCTATTCTGTTCATTTGAAGAGGCATATATCCTCTATTTATAGTCATTTTACAATGAAACGACTGTTATACACACACAGATAGAAAATATACTGATTTCTATGTGGGCGCATAGTCTTTCTTTGGGCGCATAAGGTGTGGGCGCATAAAGACTGGATGCTCGTGGGTAGATCGTGGGGTTGAACTTGCCGCATGCTTCGGTGCATGACTGCTCGTGGAGACTGACGTGGCTGCATGCTTCGGTGCATGACTGATCATGGATGTTGACCGAGTTGTGGAGTTGTCCTGACTTGGATGCATTGTACCCCCTTCTGTAGGAGCCATGTGGGCGCATAGGTATTGCTGCACATGTGCGCATAGGGATTTTACATATGGGCGTATAGAATTTGCATTGTGGGTGTCTGCCACTCTTTGACTTGGGTGCATAGGCTTTCATGTCTTGGGCGCGTAGCTACTTCCTGACTTGGGCACATAGTGAGTATTTTCATGCTTCTACAGTAGGCTTCTGCGGCGCTGACACGTGGTGGACATCGAGATTCCCCTCAAACGAGATCACTGGTGGTTATAAACATAACCGAAGGAGGTGACATGTGGCGCGTGCTGATTTGCTTGCTCGGATACAGCCAAGTAAATCTTGGAGTCTAATTGATCGTCGTCTAAGATTTAAATCAATCTGATATGATATCAATCATGATTTAATCCCAATCTTCTCTACAAGAGGCAATTTAAACAAACCAATTGGGATGGACCCATGCTTCCTGTGTCTCTGGTGAGGACTAAGTGCTGCTATGCTTCTGGGGCGACGAGTAGACCGTGCTTCTAGAGACAATGGAACCTCTGTACTTTCAGACTACGAGTGGACTTGGCTTCGAATAACGACGAGACTTTTGTACGTATAGAGCAACTTATGAAGTTGTGTTTCGGGCTACCAGAGTCACTGTGCTGTAGGCGACAAGTAGGCTTGTGCTTCAGGTTGACGAGGTTATTGTGCTTTTGAAGCGACAGGTTGACTTGTATCGATTGTAATGGGAGTTTCCAAGTCTCTTGTAGAGAAGTGACTTAAGCTTCTAATCTGGTGCAGATGACTGTGTTGTGGGAATAGAGATGGTGTGAGCATATCACCATCCTGCGCCTCATATGGACGCAGGTAAGTAGCTGTACCTTTGAATAGTAAAGGCGTTGGCTGCAAAGGGAAGGGTATGACACACTTGTGCGTCTTGAGATTGGTGCAGACAGATAGCTGTGCCTCTGGAGTGAAGACATTGGCTTCTCGAATAAAATAAGGGAAGGAGGGCCCTACCACCATCTTGTTTTTGAGGTTGGCGTAGGCTGGTGGCTTGCCTCTGGCTTGAAGGCTCTGGCTTCTTTAAAGTACCGAGTTACTGATATACTTATGAGAGGCTGCGCCCACAAGAATATCAGAACATGCTTCGGTGGAAGTCAATCTTCCAGCGTGTGTATCGAAAAGAAGGAAGGATATGCTTCAATGAAGATTGCATCCCTTGTAGATGCATCTAGGCTTATGTCGAATCTGTACTAGATCCTTTGTAGAAGAACAAAATTAGTCCCTTATGTATGGTCCTGATGTGTCTGTACTAGACTTTGGTAGACATGACAATGATGGAACTTCTCTCCATATCTTTTATTTTGTCTTTTTAGCACTGAGCCTGAGTCTTTTGCATCTTCTGCACTTTGGCAAAGGGATGTCTTCAGCTGAGATTTTTTATGCTTCTACAACGTCAAAAAAGACTGTCTGTCAGCATCATCGACCGAGAAGGGTAACAAATATGAAAAGAGTTACAAAAAAAAATCGACGTCCAGAAAGTATGCAAACATGAACATATGGCACGAAAGAGAAGCTAGCGACTCAGAAGATGACAGCTCTCATGATGCTGCAAATGTGCCTAATAGCATTTGGTCAGGCAACTGTTAACCTTCTATAGAAGACTTTACTTTTTATGAGCTAGGTGATGCCTTTAGTGACCTCCTAGAAGATAATAGAAAATTGCAAGGCAAATACAAGACTTCTAAGAAGCTACTAAAAGAACACAAACTTGAGATAGAAAGACTGACCTTACTACTAGAAGATGTTAGAGGGAATCAACCCTCTAGTGAGACTAGTGAGTTAGCTTCTATCAAGTTACTATTACACGAAACATCACGCACTTTTGAAGGAAAAGACAAGACCATAGCTCAGCTGCAAGAAGATTATCAAATCAAAAAGAAGAAGAGTATCAATGTGCAGATTATGAATGATGTCCTGACAGCTGATTATAATAGATTATTTGACACTTCCAAAAAGTTGGAAATTAGGCTAGAAAAGAGCCGATATCGACTGCTTCCTCTCCTAACACGTGTCACTTACCTAAAAGGGACATTGTCCAACCAAAGACTATCAAACCCAAGAGGTATTGCACTCATAGACACGCTTTTTTATTATAAGTATCCTCTAAAAGCCTATTAGACTACCAAACAGGTACACAAGACTTCACCTAACACTCGTGCACATGCTAGATGTCACTATTGTGGCACCCCTGGTCATATCTCTTCTATATGTGGAGTTAGAAGATTAGTAGATTTGAATATTTTTACTTGGGTACAAAGACTAACATATCAGGACCCTATAAGAAAAGGGTACCAAACGTTTCATCCACAAACTGTTTTCTAGGTGGAAAATCCAACCCATTCTAAAAGCAAGTGGATCCTCGACAGCGGTTGCTCACGGCACATGACCGACGATGCGTCTTTATTTGCAACATTGTTGAAGAAGAAAGAAGGATATCTCCTTCAAAAGTAACTTAAAAATCTACATTATAGGTATTGGTAATATTGGTAAGGCTCTCTATCCCATTATTAAAGATTTATGTCTTGTAGAATTAAAGTATACCCTACTAAGCATAAGTCATTTAGCTAACCATGGTTATGGTATTAATTTTGTTAAACATAAATGTACTGTAGTTGATAGCTCAACTGGTAGTACTATTTTTGAAGGTATTAAGGAAGATAATATCTATGTTTTCTATCTTTTGGAAAACACTAATACTGTAGGTAGATGCCTATATGCCGAAAATGATGAGAGTCAACTATGACACATGAGACTAGGACATGCAAACATGGACACAATTGCGAGATTATCCTCTAAGAAATTGGTACTAGGCTTACCAGAGATTGCTTTCAAGAAAAACATAGTATGTAGTGACTGTGAAAAGAATAAAGCTACAAAATTAACTTTTAAGTCGATCAACGGTGTAAATACGACTCGGCCTCTACAATTATTACATATGGATCTGTTTGGACCTAGCAGAGTTGCTAGTCTAAATGGTAAGCTATATGTCTTTGTAATTGTAGATGATTACTTCATATACACGTGGGTATATTTCCTTGCTCATAAAAATGATGCACTTTCAGAATTTGTCTCATTTTGTAAAAAGGTACAAAATGAGAAAGGCTTCATGATCACTCGCATTCGAAGCGATCATGGTGACGAATTCGAGAATGCTGACTTTGAGCAATTTTGTGACACACACAGATATTTGCATGAATTTTCTTGCCCTAGGACTCCGTAACAAAATGGCGTTGTGAACGTAAGAACATAACTCTTAGTGAAATGGCTAGAGTTATGTTAAAGCAGTTCAGCCTACCAAAATATTTTTGGGCTGAAGCTGTCAATACAGCATGCTATGTTCTCAATAGGGCTGATTCGACCTAAATCAAAGATGGCTCCCTATGAACTATGGTTTAATAGGACCCCATATGTTTTTTATTTTAAGATTTTTGGTTGCAAATGTTTTATTTTGAATACAAAAGATAATTTAGGCAAATTTGACTCTAAAGCCGATGAAATAATTTTTTTGGGTTATGCGGCTAAGCGCAATGATTACCGAGTCTTCAACAAGAAATCAATATCAATTGAAAAATCAATCAACTTCATCTTTGATGATAATGATAGTTACGATGAGGACCATGGTACACTAAGTAAAGCACCTACCCAAGTGGAATCTAGAACCAGCTACTCGGAAAGTCTGCCAAAGGAGATGAAGTTCATGACTGACCACCCCCAAGGACTTGGTAATAGGTGAGATCACAAAATGTGTAAGTACTCGTTCCTCAACTAGAGATAAGGTTTCTAGTGTACGTAGCATTTATTTCACAACCAGAGCCTAAAGACATAGAAGAAGCATGTAGTAATATTTATTGGTTAGATGATATGCAAGAGGAATTGAACCAAATTGAATGGAATCAAGTTTGGGAACTTGTTCCCAAGCCCATTGATCATCTGGTAATTGGCACCTGATGGGTATTCCGAAATAAACTAAATAAGAATGGTTTAGTCACACGTAATAAGGCTCGACTCTGTCACGACCCGCACCCACTGTAAGGGTACGCGTACGTAACAACGCCCAGCCTATGCCGTAGTGTCGGCAGTAGAACGCATCCTAGGTCAAACATCTAACTATATAAATATACATGTATAGTATATACACTCCGAATGGAGGTGACATAGCAAATAAAGTCTCAATCACGTCTAAGGTAGAGCATGATAAAAGATAGATAGATAGATAAGAACAGAATAAAATTTCACAGAGAAATATAATCCAGAAAAAGTCTAAGTGTCTAAGATAAATACATATCCAGAAACATCAGATAAAATAAACTCCCAGTATATACAATAATGTATCAATGAGAAGACAAGGTAAGAGTCTAAGCTAGCAGTCTAAACCACTGGTGGTAGATCCTCTACTGCAAGTGGGTCCAAGTCACAAGTGATGTCTAAAGCTGCACCATAATGGGTAGACACCAGGGCCTCATCATTCTCTGTAGAATTTTCAACAGGTCCACTCAGGATATGAGCGAGTAGAGTACATCTCAACAAATCATAACAGGTTAGGAAATATAAACATGCTAGAGAGTAAGATACATAAAACTGGAAGAACAACATGATAAAAAAAAGAAAAAGACTGTAAGTAAATAGCTACAATATATAGAGAACTATCAGTGACTAGTGATTCAGAGCACAAGATGGTTATGTAAACGGCACGATGTTGTATACGAGTAATCTAAAGAGGTTGTACACGAGTAATCTACTGGATTGAATACATTACCACTTTTACTCCTCCGCCCCAATCAATACACGAGGATCTAGCCAAGTTATGTTATTGTACACGAAGTATAGTCGTACACGAAGATCATGTGAGCACATGAATATATACGATTTCACACGATTTGCACACGAATGTCACGAATACAAGGAGTACGTGATGCTCATGATAAAGTACACGAACATGAGATACCCGATGTATCCACTAAGGGAATAATATTGCACGATAAGGTCCATATAGTACTAATCCGTGTTACCAACGTGTCAGCTTCATATAAAGTAATCTAAAGCAGGAAATATAATCCTAAACAAGATATAAAATGATCAGAGAATGTACTCGCCTGTATCCTGAGTATCCGAAGCGAATCTACTGTCCGAGGAGTGGTGTCTGTCTCCTATAGATCAATACAAGTCACTATAAGCCTAAAATAATATAACAGACTTCTACAATGCATCTACATGAAGTTTGGGGTCAAACTGGACTAAAGTTAACTCTCGGTCAACTCTAGTTAACTAGACTAGTCAAACTAGGTCAACTAGGTCAAGCCTAAGCCAAACAAGTCTCACTAAGCCTAACCAGCCTATTCTAGCAAGCACACACACACACACTATCCGTTGGCACAATTTATTTTGATATATTAACAGCATCTTCGTAGTTTAGTTTTCTATGTCTTCAGATTCATATCTTCTCAGAAGCTCTACTACATAGAGTCTTTCCTTTCGAGTGCTACCATCCTTTGCATTGAAGACTGAAGCAGATACCGACGCTCCTTGTATAAGACGGCTTCCTCCTGCTTAGAGTCTTCGAGTTTGTACAAAGTCTAGGTATATCTGTAAACACTTAAGGACGGATGACAAAGTAAAAGCATAAGTCAAAAATCAATTTCTTACAGAGCGGTATACCGCCGGTATGCTCCGGCATACCGGCGGTATACCGTTTTTATCGTCCACAAATTTGCTGTGACAAATTATCGACATACCGGTGGTATGCTCCGGCATACCGGCGGTACACCATTTTTATCACCCACAAATTTGCTGTGACAAATTGTCGGCATACCGACGGTATGCTCCGGCATACCGGCGGTATACCGTTTAGTGGACCACAAAAATGTTCTGTGATAAAACGTCGGCATACCGGCGGTATACCATTTTATTTTCCTGAAAACGTTCTGGGATAAAACGTCGGTATACCGACGGTATGCCGCGGCATACCGACTGTATACCGGGTTTCATAAATTTGATTTTTGAATTGCTCTGACTAGCATTAATGGCCGCATTTAATGCTCTCAAACGGTCATTAATATGACCGTTACTATTTGACAGGTATACCGACGGTATGCCGCTGCATACCGACGGTATGTCGGTCTAGCTGTATCCAGAGCATTAAATGCCACCCACTCTTGGTTTCTCTATAAAAGAAAGCTCTCTCTCTCTCATGAGGTTTTTACCAACTCTTGCCATAAATTTTCTAAACAACCAAGAGCTCCACCATTAATACTCTACCAAGCTTTTAATTATCATCCTCTCCCAAAGTGCTAGAGTATTTAAGAGTTATAATTTTCGATCTTCACGTGTTAGAAGATCAACAAGTTCTCTTCTCATTTGTTTGAAGTTGGCGAGCCTTCGTAAGAAAACTTGTATGTTGAAGTTGGCGAGTCTTCAGATCCAAACTCGTGTTGAAGTTGGCAAATTCTTCGGATTCAAACTCGTGTGTACTATTTGATTAAATAGTGGATTTAAGCCGGAGAGAGTTCCGGGACTGGATTGCCTCAAGCGAGGATACCAGGATACATCTTGTGTTTGATCATCTTGTCTGCCATGAAATATAAAAGAACAGAACAATTATCGGAGGACCGAACTTTTACTTCACGTTACAGACTTGCTTGTACAAAGAAAGCCTAGGGACGAAAACCTAGGTACAGCAGTCTAAGTACAATTGTTTATTTTTGATTCTGGGGGTGACGATAGAGGCTCGGGAAAGCGACGGCCGCTCTGTCTTACTCCTTGGACGATCGGTATGCAGCCTTGGCTCGTGGAAGATCTGCTTGGCGTGGACGAAGAAATGCTCTTCTTGCTCTCCTCGTGTTGCTCTCCTGGCTTCTCTCTCTCTGTGGTTATCGAAAAGGGGGGAACTCTCTCTGTATATCTGTCTCTCTTTTTTTTATTCTTTTGTTGTCGGGGGGCCTGTGCAAAGAAATGATACTGGCTATTTATAAGAGTGGGGGGTGATCATTAGGGTTTGCTAATGATCATTTGTTTGGAATGTCGGCGCTCCTTCAATCTATCTGAACCCTTGATCCTGATTACAATGAATCTAGGCCATTAATGCAGATAGCACCGGATCTTGTGAGCAATTAATGTTAACTGCTTTAAATCTTCATGATTGATTATACCAATGTTCGATTGCTCACCACGTGTCCCATTGGTTTAATGATAAATGATATGCCCTGCTCTCAGTAATTATGATGATGATGTCAAATATATTTGTTGGGATTCGGTTAAATCCTTGATTGATCCGATGCCACGTGTTTTAATTGTGGGTCCTGCCAGAGCTGCATGGGATAGGCAAGACTTGAACCGCAGGAAGATAATCTTCATGAGCCGCATGGGATAGTGCTTTATTGAGCCGTAGGGGATGAACTCTCAATGAGCCGCATATGCATAATCTCTACGAGCCGCCTAAGCTAGCATTGTATTAAGCCGCAGGGACTGGGTTCTCGGTGGGCCGCATATGGCTGATTTCTGCTGGCCATATAGGGTGACTTCTTAGTGAGCCAGATGAAGCTGTTCCCCATTTAAGCCGCATGAGACGTGCCACGTGGCAATCTAGGACTTCTGTCGAATCGGGTCAGAGATTTTCTTCTTTTCCCGAAGAGTCTGTCATTATGGCAGAACCATTATGGCGCTTTATGTCAGAGCCGTCACGGTCGTCGAGTCGTGTCAGGGCATTAAATGAGGCCACTACTCAAATGGCCAGCTGTAGGGAAGGATCCCAAGGGGGATGTGGCGTCGATCGGGCCGCATAAACCGCCTACACTCCCGAGCCACATGAGACCGAGAGTCTTCTTTGAATCGCGTAAGACAGCTCTTGTATGAGCCGCATGGGCTTCTTCCCAGAGCCGCATGGACCATTACTCTAATATTTTCCATGCTTCTACAGGACCCCCTTCAAAGTTTTCAATTTGCAAAATTGAAACACTTTGAATAAGAGATGGCCCCGTTCATGCCGTATAAGTGTCTCAGCCGCATAGACTCATCTGGCCGCATAGGCTCTTTGCCACGTGTCCTGACTACGTGTGCAAATCTTCATTAAATGCTCTTGATTCGTTTTGAATTAACACCGTCTTTTGGAGGAGGATCCCAAGGGTCGATTTTGCCTTGACCGAAGCGTTTTTGCCTTTATCTTTTGAAACGGCACGTAATCCGAGGTGTAATCCGAGACGTTTCTTTGTTTTATGGGTCTCTTTCGCCTATAAATAAGAGACTTTTAGTCTGTTGGGGGTTTCTTTACCTTCTCTCTTTCGCTCAACCTCTTCGTTGCAGACTTCCTCTTCGTCCCCTCCTCTCAGCGATCGGCAATAGCTCCCAAGAAGACTGCTGCTGCTACGGGCAAGAAGGCTGCATCATCTTCTGCGGCCGTGAAGGGCAAGAAAGCCGCGTCTTCATCGACTACGGCGGCGAACGTGGCGGCTCCTCCGATGGCTAACGTGCCTGTCTTTCACTTCGACGTTCATCCGCCCATTACTGGTAGGGCCATTAATATGAACTGCCATGGCTACGCCGCATATTTTATATGCGAGCCTATATTCCCAAGTATTCCGTGCATACGACTCATATTTGGACCGCATGGGATCTGACCCTGGCCTGAGCCGTATGAAGGTTGTTTGCATAACTACTTCATCATCAGGGCCGCATAAGCCCATCTGGACCGCATGAGTTTTTTTTTCTCGGACCCTGCCGCTTAAGCACATTTCAAACTGAACCGTATAAGCTCATCCTCGTTGAACCGCATAAGATCCTCCTCGCGGGGCCGTATAAGCGTTTTCGAGCCGAATAAGCTTATTCAAATCGGACCATATTCGCATACACTCCCTTCGAACCGCATAAGCTCCTTCACACTGAGCCGTATGAGTTCCTTTTGAGCAAAACCGTATAAGCTTATTCGCACTGGTCCGTATGGGCACTTTCAGCGGCGGCTGACAGCTCCTAGTTTGCTGAGGTCTCGACCCGGGGTGACGAAGGTTTCCTTGGGCTCGTCCCCGAGACCGTTGAACTTCAGCAAGGCGACGCCGATCTCGGTGCACCCTCTTCCGAGGAAGCAAGGGCGGAGGAGTCTATTATACCTGACTCGGAGGCTGTTGGTGAAGGGGCTGCGGTGGCTGCAGGCAAACCTCGGCCTTCACACTCCTCCGCTGGTAAGATAAGCCAGATATTGACTAGTGAGGGGGCTTATTTGCTCTATCAACATATTCTCCGGGTCAAATCGATTCATGGTTGCCTTGGCCCTGCAGGTCCTGACCCTTTACTTCCCACCGTAGATGTTCTTGGGGAAGGCTCGGCCTGCTGTGATATGGGAGAAATGAGCGTTCTCTCTTCTTTGCCGTCCCATGTCGAGGGGCCTCCTGCCAGCTCCAGGCCGACGAGAATAGGGTTGGCGATGGTCTCGCCTCATCCTCCGTAGATTATACGGCTCCGGAGACTGACCTCTCGACCCTGCCGAGTATTCAAATTTTGCAGGCTGCCGAAGAGGAGTTGGCCGCTGTTCAAGCGTCCTTCCGTACGGAGCTGGTTTCTCTTGTGGCAGGAGCGGCAGATTCTGTTGCGTCTTCTTCGGTGCTGCCAGCCACACTCCAGTTGACACCGGCCTCCACGGAGACTCTGGACGAGGTGACGCAGGACGTGGTCGACAGCTTCTATCGTCATTTAAAAAGGGGCGTAGACGCTGCCATGGAGTGGGCGACCCCATTTTCTCTATCTCTCCAGTGTGCCCGGGGTCAGATTGCAACCTTGAAGTCCCTTCCTGGCCGGGTGGGATTGGCTGCACTGCTAGAACCTAAGCTGACAGAAGCTGATCAGCTTGTGACCCAACTACTGGCGATACGACAAGTTTGCTTGCCTGCTGCGATCGAACGGGAGCGGGGCTTCCTTCTTGCTGCTCGAGATAGGATTAAGCTAGCCCGAGATACGGCTGGGCCAGTTGTACGGAGAGACCTTGATAAGTTCTCTTCTTTGTATGACCAGCTGGGTCGTAGGAGTCAGGCTTGCCGTGCTCGGAAAGAGTCTGCTTCTCGTGGAATCGCTGACACGAAGGAGCGTATTCTTGGACTTCAGCGGGAATTAGCCTTCTTAGAGTCAGAGTTGGAGACTGCTCAGGCGGAGCAGGCGTCAATCGTTCGGGAGGCCGAGAAGGTTTCCCGATCTTCTGATAACCTGGAGCGGGCCTTTAAGAAATTTGAGGATAACTGGCAGGCTCACGCTCACCTAGAGGACGAGGCGGTGCTGACCCACGAGGCGGAGCGTCGAGCCTCCCAGAGGTTCGAGCGGTCGGTTGTTTTGCTGACGGACCGTCTCAGGGCGTTATGTGCCCCAGAGCAGTGATCAGCTGTCTGTTTTCTTTGCTTTCTCTCTTTTTTTTTCTTTGTAAGGGATGTGATCCCAAATGAAGTAGTACGTTGAATTCTGAATAAATGAGCATGTTTCAACTCATCATCTCTTTCTTGTACTTGTGGCGTCCGTGAAATTGGACTTGCTGGGAGATTATTTATGGACCTGTTTTCCTAGACGTACCTTAGTTTTAGGTACGGATAACAAGTTTGGACAGGATATCTGGAACAGCCGTGGCAAAGTGGTCATGGATGTTCTCGGTGCTAGGAAAAAAAGAATACCGTAGAGCAGCTGGGCTCCCGGGGCATGGTGGGGTGGTGGATTTATGCTAAGAAGCTTAGCAGAGGAATATTTGTGGACCTATTATCCTTGGCGTACCTTGGTTCGGGATACAGATAATAGGGCGAAAGAAAAACCAACATATTTACTCAGAGGTTATGAGGACATGGCAAGCATGAGGGTTTTACCGTAGAATCTTCCTGCTCAGAGGTAATGAGGACATGGCAGGAGAGGTTTCACGGAAGATATTCGTGGTCAACAGCGGACATTTGTGGACCTATTATCCTTGTCGTACTCCGATTGTGGGTACAGATAATAGGTCGAAAGGAGACCGACATACTTGCTCAGAGGTAATGTGGACATGGCAAGCATGAAGGTTTCTTCGACGGAGCCTTCCCACTCAGAGGTAATGATGACATGGCAGGAGTGGGCTCAATGAAGAGGGGGTACATAGAACGACTCAGAGGTAGGAGAACGTAGAAGTTCTATGTGAGGGGGCGGTTTGTTTTTGGTGAAAGTGAAAACGACTCAGAGGTATTGAGGACATGGCCGTTTTTTTCAAAAATTTGTGGATCGATTACCCTTTTTGTGCACTGGGAGCACGGGTAGTGGATCATGAGGGAGGATCTCTTCCAGGAAGAAAGTTCAGAGGTATAATCGTACGTGACTTACTATCTGAAAGAGTGACCGGAATGTGAGTTCAGAGGCACCATCGGGTACATAACTCGGTAATTTAAAATATTGAGAAAGCGGGAGTCCAGCGGTACCAGCGGGTACATGACTCGATAATCTGAAAGGAATGTGGGGGTGAGTTCAGGGGCACCAGCCGGTACATGACTCGATAATCTGAAATGTTGTGGGTGTAAGTTCAGTGGTACCAGCGGGTACATGACTCAAAGATCTTGTAGCGAATGTCGTTTAGACATAATATTTCTTCAGAAACTTGCCGTTGATGGGCAGTATGAGCAAGTCTCCATTTTGCTTGGCGAGGCGGTAAGCACCGTTGGAGAATATCGTCTCAATGATAAATGGGCCCTCCCACTTTGGCTGGAATTTGCCGACGGTCTTGTGAGTCATGACCATTGGCCTCCGGACTGCCAAGACGAGATCGCCTACCTGGAATATTCTGATTTTGACCTTCTTGTTGAAGTCTCCTGAGATGCGTGCTTGGTATAGCTCGATCCTTTGCTGAGCTAGGAGGCGCTTTTCATCTAAGGCCTCTAACTCTTGCAGGCGACGTTGGTAGTTGTCGTCTGTCGTTAATTGATGTGTGAGGGCGACACGTAGTGAGGGGATCTGGGTCTCCAAGGGGAGGACTGCCTCACTCCCGTATACCAGGAAGAATGGTGTATTTCCGGTGGCTGTTCGGACCGTGGTGTGATAAGCCCATAAGCACTCGCCGAGCTTCTCGTTCCAGTCACGTTTGTTGGAGGAGACAAACTTCTTCCGAAGTTTGATGATTGTTTTATTGAACGCCTCTACCAACCCATTTGCTGCCGGGTTGTACGGCGTCGAGGCGATATTCTGAATACGGTGTTTATCGTAAAACTGATAGAATGCGTGGCTTACAAACTGCGGCCCATTATCATGGATGATCCTTCGAGGCAGTCCAAAGCGGTAGATAACGTGATACTTAAGGAAGCTGATCACGTTTGAAGTCTTAACTTCTGCAAGTGGGACAGCTTCCGCCTATTTGGAGAAGTAATCCGTGATCGCAAGTATGAAGCGAAGTCCTCGGGAGGAAGGTGGTGTGATTGGACCAATGATGTCCATTCCCCATGCTTCGAATGGCCAGGACGCCACCGTCGGATGTAAAAATTCGGATAGTTGGTGGATGAAGTCCGCGTGGACTTGGCAAGCTTTGCACTTTCTAGCATAATCTATCGCGTCTGCCACCATCGTGGGCCAGTAGTAGCCCATTCGACGAAGGCGATCTTATAGTTTTGGGCCGGGCTGATGGGCCCCGCAGACACCGTCATGAGCTTCTCGTACGGCTTTTTTGGCTTCTGCGTTCGACAGGCACCGGAGTAATAATCCGTCATAGGAGCGGTGATACAGCATCTTCGTCTCTGTATCGTAGAAGAATCTGAGAGAACGCCATCTGACAGAAATAGCTTCCTTTGGGTTCTCTGGGAGGATGTCGTAGACGACGAAGTCGATGAACGACTGTCTCCAGTCTGGTGCTTCGTCGACCGTCTGGGCGGAATAACTCGCCACGAATTGAACATTGTTCTTAGGGCAGACCAGTTCATGGTCTATCACGTCAACCGAATGATGAGCTTGGTTTGGCACTGCTAAAGAAGCGGCAAGGCCTGCTAGAGCATCGACTTCGATATTTTGGAGTCTGGGGACGTGCTCGATGAAGAATCCCTCAAACGATGAGATAATATTGATCGCAATTTGATGGTAGGGGATCATGTCTTCATTGTGGACCTCGTACGAGCTCCGGATCTGATTGACGATTAGTTGAGAGTCGCCGTACACTTCAAGGTATTCTACCCCCAGCTCTCTTGCCAGTTGGAGATCAATGACCAGAGCGTTATACTCGGCCACATTGTTAGAGCAGGGTTCTGTGAGGGAGTAGGCACGATTGTTCACCAGCCCAGTAGGAGAAATCAATACCACTCCGACCCCAACGACGATGTTTCCCTTGGGTCCGATTCTTGAAGCGCCATCGAAGAACATCCGCCATATATTATCGTGGGTGGCTGTATTCGAATCGGCGACCTCATCTGGGATCTCTTCATATATTCTGGATGACTTCGATCCGGGGTGGGCTGCCAAGAAGTCTCCCAGGGCTTGACCCTTGACAGCCTTCTGCGGGACGAAGATCATATGATAGGGGGACAGCAATATTGCCCATGTAGCGAGGCGAGAGCTGAGTGCCCCTGGTTTAGTCATGAGGACTCTGAGAGGGTTGACTCGGGAGATCACATGTATGGTTTGCCCTGTGACGTAGTGCCGCGTCTTTTGAATCGCAAATACCAGGGCGAGGCATTCCTTCTCTACAGCGGTGCATCGGTGTTCTGGCCCAATCATCATTCGACTGAGGTAATATATAGCTTGCTCATGGCCTGCATCGTTGTTTTGTGCCAACAAAGCACCAAGGGAGTGTTCCATTGCCCGTACGTAGAGCAGGAATGGTTTTCCAGGAACCGGGGCTACCAAAACTGAAGGATTTGATAAGTATTCTTTGATGCTGTCGAAAGCACGCTGGCATTCCTCGTCCCATACGAATGAGACTCCTTTCTTCATGAGGTGTGTGAATGGTCAGCATCGCCCGGAGAGGTTGGAAATGAACCTTCTGATGTAAGCTAGCCTTCCTTGGAGACCTCTAAGTTCGCGGAGATTTCTCGGGGGAGCCATCTCCATGATCGCCTTTGTTTTCTCGGGATCTACATGGATACCCTTGGCAGTGATGATGAAGCCTAAGAACTTCCCGCTGGATACGCCCAGAAAGGACTTCGTGGGGTTCATCTTCAAATTGTGCGTTTGCATTAGATCGAATACCGTCTTTAGATCCTGCAGATGGTCTCCCTTGCTACGGCTTTTAACGGCTATATCGTCAATATAGCGCACCACCGTCTTACGTAAGTAGTCTCTAAAGATGATGCTCATGGCTCTTTAATATGTGGCGCCAGCATTCTTTAAGCCAAAAGGCATGACTGTGTAGCAGTACGTGCCGATCGGTGTTCGGAATAATGTATGCTTTTCGTCGTCAGGAGACATTTTAATTTGGTTGTACCCCGAGAAGCCATCCATGAATGACATGCGTTCGAAGCCGCAAGTATTGTCGATCATGATGTCTGTGATAGGAAGGGGGAATTTATCTTTGGGGCACGCCTCGTTCAGGTTGCGAAAGTCGATACAGATTCAAATTTTCCTATTCTTTTTGAGGACGGGTACTATGTTGGCGACCCAGTCTGGATGTTGCTCTTTGCGAATGAAGCCGCTGGCTATCAGTTTGTTGACTTCGGCTTCGATCGCGTCCATGATGCCTGGGCGGAAGTGTCGCTGTTGTTGCTTGACCGACTTCGCATCTGGCCGAATGTTGAGTTTGTGAAGAGTAATGTCGGGATTTAATCCTAGCATGTTTTTATAGCTCCAGGTGAACACATCATTGTATTCTCTGACATGTTCTAACAGCGACTCCCGCTCTTCGTCTGCTAGGCTTTTACTGACGAAAATTGGTTTTGGAGAAGATTCGCTGCCGAGGTCAACCTGTATGACTTCATCTTCAGTAGGAGGTTCTCTCAGTTCGAACCATTTTTCCCATTGTGCATCCAATTGCTGGGCCCACAGCTCTAGCTCGAGGATCTCGGGGATGTCTTCGTCTTCTTCGTAAGCGTCGGCGAATGCCATGTTGACTGACATGACTTGTCTGAATACATCTCCGATGCTGGTATCTGAGTCGGAAGTTGGTGATCCGGTTGAATGTGACTGCCAGTCGCATTCTTCGTCTGAACTTTCAGGGGTCGTAGTAGGCGTTACATACCCTAACCCGCATCGAGTTTTGTTATAGTAGTTCCGTGGTTTGCCCGCCGGGGCTGGCGACTTCAAAGGTAATCGTCGCCCAGTGCCGTAGTTCAATCCTGGCGTCGTCTCTAGATCATACCCCTGTTTCTGCATGAGATATTTGGATTGAGGGCTATAGAGATACAGAGGAAGTCTCCCAGCATCTGACCCGAGGTCGACTTCTTCTATGGCGAGGGGATGCGGGTTGTTCGTCCGGCCGAAGATGATCGGATGGTCTCCTCCCTCGAATATTCGGTAAGCGTCTTCTACTGGAGTAAGCTGGATCGCGGTGTACACATTTGTCACCTGTGTGTGTAGGTGAGCGCCTATACCGTGTTCCATAGCATACATTGTACATAGCTTATTGAGCTCGGTGTAGTTCAAAGATAACCCTTTATTAATGAAGTAAGGCATCTTTTCTAGGGGGATTACATCATCAGCGGAGGGGACATCAGTGTGGGCAGCCACATACTTGGCTAGCTCCGGTTCCTCTTCAGCTACCCCCTGTGTGAACGAAGATTGAGAGGATGACCTGGGAAGCTTGATTGTCAGTGGTTCGGTTGATGGAGCAGAGCGTGGAGTTGTTGGCAGACTAGCGACCCCCAGTTTGGCATTTGATGTGGGGTAAGGAGTGGCTGGTTCGCTAGATGTGTCAGACCTCGCATCGGGGTGACGACTCTTCCTGGGAAGGCGTATCGTCATGGGCCTATCGGAGGGGTTGAGCTTCCCTGCTTGTGGTTGGCTGACTCTTGGTAGCCTGATTCTCAGTGGCTCAGTTGTGGGTCTCGATACTTGGCCGGACCTTGGCAGCCGAATTATCATTTGCTCTTCCTGCGCTGAGAGGCTGATTGCATCCTTCCGCAGAGTGGCAGTAAGGGGTACAGACTTGCCCGGCTTACGAGCTTGGAGGTGGATTGTCAGGGGTCCTTCTGATCCCGTGGCTGTTTTGGTTGTTTGCCATTGATTGTAAAAGTACAGAGCAATTATCGGAGGACTGAACTTAGACTCACAATACAAACTCGCTCGTATAAAGAAAGCCTAGGGACGAAAACCTAGGTACAACAGTCTAAGTACGATTGTTTATTTTAGATTATGGGGGGTGACGATAGAGGCTCGGGAAAGCGACGGCCGCTCTGCCTTACTCCTTGGACGATCGGTACGCAGCCTTGACTCGGGGAAGATCTGCTTGGTCGTTGACGAAGAAATACCTTCTTGCTCTCTCTCTGATTGCTCTCCGGGCTTCTCTCTCTTTGTGTATATTCTCTCTCTGACTATGGGGGAAGTCTCCCTGTGTATACGTATTCTTCTCTGATTCTTCTTTTTGTATATCTCTCTATCTTTCACAAGGGAATGGCACCTTGCTATTTATAATAGTGGGATGTGATCATTAGGGTTGCTAATGATTAGCTCTTGGAGATGGCGGCGGCCAGGGGGTTGATCAATCCAGGCCGTTCGTTTCTGATTGTGACGAATCAGAACCATTATGGTAGATTACACCAAATCCCCATTAGCAATTAATGCTGATTGGCATAAATCTTCCTTATAATGATTCTCTCATATCTGCGAATAAATCAAATTTCTTCTCCTGCCACGTGCCCCAGATCATTGGGATTCGACCCGATCCTGGATTGCCATAAATCTGGAAGATTGATCGGCTGAGGACACGTGTCCTGAGAGCCAATGGTGAGACTGGAACTGCATGCAGATTGGGCCGCATGAGATTTGGGCCGCCTGAATTTTGGGCCGCATAAGACTTGGGACACGTGTCAGGGCTGTCTGGGCAGTGGCCCCCTCCTTCAGACTTCTGAACCATATGATGAGGCGCATGAACCGCATAATGGTGTGTCTGCTTGAGCCGCATGGGCATGATCTTCTTGAGCCGCATGGGACAGCTTCACTCTGAACCGCATGGGAAGTCTTCACTTCGAGCCGCATAAGCACACCCACGTGGCAGGGCCACGTGGCATTTTGTTGTTCTCGGGGGATCGTGTCAGAGATTTCTTTCTCTTTCCTAGAGATTCATCTTCACGACAGAGTCATAATTACCTGCTTTGGTGTCAGGTCTGTCAACTTTTCAGAGGGGTCAGCCGTCAAAGCAATTAATGTAGCATGGATCGGAGGGGAGCACTGTCACGCCACGTGTCTTTTGAGCCGCATGGAATGCCTCCGGCCGCATATGCCGCATGACTCCCTGAGCCGCATGCATTTTCTGAGCCGCATGGGTCTTTCTTGGCCGCATGAGTCATTTTCTTTAGTATTTTCCATGCTTCTACAGGACCCCCTTCAAAGTTTTCAATTTGTAAAATTGAAATACTTTGAATAAGAAGCATGGCCGTGCTCTTCTAACCGCATATGAAACCCTGACCGCATAGAGATCTTGGCCGCATAGATTGTTCAGCCGCATAGCTTCTCGCCATGCCATTATGTCATGCATCCAAACCTTTTTGGGGCAGGATCCTAGGAGTTTCTGACCTCTAATTAACTAGTCAGTATCGATAGCCGAAGAGTCGACTACTTTGTACGAAGCGTCGGTCTTGGTCCTCCTTTCTCTATAAATAGAAGGGTATTTAGAAGGATTTCTCTCTTAGACTCTTTCTGATTAAGATTTCTGTCTTGCTTTCTTCTTCCAACTGATAGACCACGATGGCATCTAGGGCTTCCAAGGCAGTAAAGAAGGTTGTGGCTAGGAGCAGAAAGTCGGCTTCGTCTTCAATTGCCGCACCCCCCCGTTCGTCTTGATGTTCATGTTGTTGTCGAAGGTAAGGACTGTACGGAAGATTGGGTGCTCTGAAACCCTAAAAGATGCTGCTCTGCTGTATTGCTTCGTGCATAATCATTTTGATACGAGCTTTTTAGATTACGTGGCCCGCATACACATCCTATGAGCAGCATAGAATATATTCCATGCCCAAGCCGCATAAGAGTTGTCTTTAAACGAGCCGCATGAACACTTCTGAATATCTTCTGACTGTTTTCATCATTTCTCATCACTTTTTTTTCGTCTTTTGGTTCTTATAGTGTCTCCACCGAGTGCTGATATTGCAGTGGTAGAGGATCCGTCGCTCCCTGGCGTCAATCAGGGGCCTTCCTCTGTTAAGAAGGAGACAATGAAAGAAGAATCGGAGCCTGAGAGGGACGACGTCCTCCCCACTGTCGAGACTGCTGAGGGTGACACCACTGGGAATCCTGATTCTCCCATTCTGGACGAGGATCTTCCTCAGTTGCACCCTTCATACGTAATGTGGTTGAAGGAGTTGTATACGTATTTTTGTGACTATGGGTTTGAGGTGTCTTGTCTGTAATAAAGAACTTTCCTGTAACCGTGTGGATGTAACTGATTTCTGACTGAATGGAATATATGTTTGCTTCACTCTTTTGCTTTGTAATAATCTTTTTATCGGGTCATTTTGCGTGGACCCATTGTCCCTAACATACCCTGGTTTTGGATACGGACAATAAGTTTAAAAGAAAGGAACCAATCATACTGACTCAGAGGTGCTGAGGACATGGTGAGCATGAGGGTCTCTTTGACAGGGGAGTACATAGAACAACTCAGAGGTAATGAGGACATGGAAATTCTATGTAGGGGTGATTTATTTTTTGGCGAAAATGGGACGACTCAGAGGTGATGAGGACATGGTCGTCTTGGAAATTTGTGGATCCGTTACCTTTGTTGTGAACTGGGAGTGCAGGTATTAGATCATGAGGGAGGATCTCTTGTAGGAAGAAGGTTCAGCGGTATGATCATACATAACTTTCTACCTGAAAGGGTGACCAGGATGTGAGTTCAGAGGCACCATCGGGTACATGACTCGAGAATCTAGAGAATGGTGAGTGTGAGTTCAGCGGTACCAGCGGGTACATGACTCAAAAATCTATGAATGTTGGAATCAAAGTGTAAGTTCAGAGGTACCAGTAGGTACATGACTTAGGAATTTGGGATATGAGTTCAGCGGTACAAGAGGGTACGTGACTCAATAAGTTGGAAAATTAGGGGGTTGAGTTCAGTGGTACCAGCGGGCACATAACTCGAAACTCTGGAAAATGTTGTTTAAACATAGTATTTCTTAAGGAACTTGCTGTTGACGGGCAACATGAGCAAGTCTTCGTTCTGCTTGGCGAGGCGGTAAGCACCATTGGAGAACACGGCCTCGATGATAAATGGGCCTTCCCATTTTGGCTGGAACTTGCCGGTGGTCTTGTGAGTCATGACCATTGGCCTCCTGACTGCCAAAACAAGATCGCCCACTTGGAATGTTCTGACTTTGACCTTCTTGTTGAAGGCTCCTGAGATGCGTGCTTGGTATAGTTCGATCCTTTGCTGAGCTAGGAGGCATTTTTCATCTAAGGCCTCTAACTCTTGTAGTCGACGTCGGTAGTTATCATCCGTTGTCAATTGATAAGTGGGGGCGACTCGGAGTGAGGGAATCTGAGTCTCTAATGGGAGAACTGCCTCACTCCCGTACACCAGAGAGAATGGTTTATTCCCGGTAGCTGTTCGAACCGTGGTGCGATAAGCCCATAAGCACTCGCCGAGCTTCTCGTTCTAGTCGCATTTGTTGGAGGAGACAAATTTCTTGAGGAGTTTGATGATTGTTTTATTGAATGCCTCTGCTAACCCGTTTGCTGCCGGGTTGTATGGTATCGAAGCGACATTCTGAATGCGGTGTTTGTCGCAGAATCGGTAGAATGCGTGGCTTATAAACTGTGGACCATTATCATGGATGATCCTTCGGGGCAGTCCAAAGCGGTAGATGACGTGGTGCTTCAGGAAGCTGATTACATTCGAAGTCTTGACTTCGGCGAGTGGGACAGCTTCTGCCCACTTTGAGAAGTAATCAGTGATCGCCAGTATGAAGCGATGTCCTCGGAAGGAAGGTGGGGTGATTGGACCAATGATATCCATTCCCCATGCTTCGAATGGCCAGGACGCCACTGTCGGATGTAGGAATTCGGATGGTTGGTGAATGAAGTCTGCGTGGACTTGGCAGGCCTTGCATTTTCGGGCATAATCTATTACATCAGCCACCATCGTGGGCCAGTAGTAGCCCATCCGGCGAAGGCGGTCTTGCAGCTTAGGGCCAGGCTGATGGGCCCCGCAGACACCGTCATGAGCCTCTCGTACGGCTTCTTTGGCTTCTGCGTTCGACAAGTACCGAAGTAGTAATTCGTCGTAGGAGCGGCGATACAGCATTTTTGTCTCTGTATCGTAGAAGAATCTGAGAGAATGCCGTCTGATAGAAGTAGCCTCCTTCGGGTTCTCGGGCAGGATGTCGTAGACCACGAAGTCTATGAATGGTTGTCTCCATTCTGGCGCTTCGTCGATCATCTGAGCAGAATAACTCGCCATGGCTTGAACGTTGTTCTTGGGGCAGACCAGCTCACGGCCGATTGAATCGACCGAATAATGAGAGTGGTTTGGCACTGCTAGGGAAGCAGCCAGGCCTGCTAGGGCATCAGCTTCAATATTTTGGAGTCTGGGGACGTGTTCGATGAAGAATCCCTCGAATGATGAGATAATGTTGATCGCTATTTGGTGGTAGGGGATCATGTCTTCATGGCGGACTTCGTACGTCCCCCGAATCTGGTTGACGATTAATTATGAATCGCCGTATGCTTCAAGGTATTCTACCCCCAGTTCTCTTGCGAGTTGGAGGCCAATGACCAAAGTGTTGTACTCGGCCACATTGTTAGAGCAGGGTTCCGTGAGAGAGTAGGCACGATTGATTACTAGCCCGGTAGGAGAGACCAATACTACTCCGACTCCGACGACGATGTTTCCCTTGGGTCCGGTTCTTAAAGCGCCATCGAAGAACATCCGCCATATGTTATCGTGGGTGGTTGTATTTGAATCGGTGACCTCATCTGGGATTTCTTCGTATATTTTGGATGATTTCGATCCTGGATGGGCCGCCAAAAAGTCTGCTAAGGCTTGACCTTTGACAGCCTTCTGCGGGACGAAGATCATATGATAGGGGACAGCAATATCGCCCATGTAGCGAGGCGGGAGCTGAGTGCCCCTGGTTTGGTCATGAGGACCCTGAGAGGGTTGATTCGTGAGATCACATGTATGGTTTGCCCCGTAACATAGTGCCGCGTCTTTTGAATGACGAATACCAGGGCGAGGCATTCTTTCTCCGCAACGGTGTATCGGTGTTCGGGCCCGACCATCATTCGGCTGAGATAGTAAATAGCCTGCTCGTGGCCTGCGTCATTGTTTTGTGCCAGCAGGGCACCGAAGGAGTGTTCCATTGCTCGTACATAGAGCAGGAATGGTTTTCCAGGGACCGGGGCCACCAGGACTGGAGGATTTGATAAATATTCTTTGATGTCATCGAAAGCGCGCTGGCATTCCTCGTCCCATACGAATGAGACTCCCTTCTTCATGAGGTGGGTGAACAGTCGGCAGCGCCCGGAGAGGTTGGAAATGAACCTCCTGATATAAGCTAGCCTCCCTTGGAGGCCTATAAGTTCACAAAGATTTCTCGGGGGACCCATCTCCATGATTGCCCTCGTTTTCTCGGGGTCTACATGGATACCCCGTGCAGTGATGATGAAGCCCAAGAACTTCCCGCTGGATACGCCCAAGAACGATTTTGTAAGGTTCATCTTTAGATTGTGGGCTCGCATTAAGTTGAACACCGTTCTCAGGTCTTGCAGATGATCCTCCTTACGGCGACTCTTGACGGCAATGTCGTCGACATAGCATTCCACTGTCTTGCACAAATGTTCTCTGAAAATGATACTCATGGCTCGCTGATATGTAGCGCCAGCATTCTTTAGACCGAATGGCATGACTGTGTAGCAGTATGTGCCAATCGGGGTTCGGAATGAAGTATGCTTTTCGTCGTCGGGAGACATCTTGATTTGATTGTACCCCGAGAATCCATCCATGAATGACATACGTTCAAAGCCGCATGTATTGTCAATCATGATGTCTGTGATAGGAAGGGGAAATTCATCTTTGGGGCTTGCCTCGTTCAGGTTGCGGAAGTCGATGCAGATTCGAATCTTCCTATTCTTCTTGAGGACGGGTACTATATTGGCGACCCAATCAGGATGTTGCTCTTCACGAATAAAGCCGCTGGCTATTAGCTTGTTGACTTCGACTTCGATTGCGTCCATGACGCCTGGGCGGAAGCGTCGTTGTTGCTGCTTGACTGGCTTTGCATCTGGCCGTATATTGAGTTTGTGGAGAGCGATGTCAGGATTTAACCCCGGCATGTCTTCATAGCTCCAGGCGAACACATCAATGTATTCTCTGACAAGTTCTAACAGCGACTCTCGTTCTTCGTCAGTTAGGCTTTTACTGATAAAGATCGGTTTTGGAGAAGATTCGCTGTCGAGATCCACTTGTATGACTTCATCTTCAGTAGGAGGTTCTCTCAGTTCGAACCGCTTTTCCCATTGTGCGTCTAATTGCTGGGCCCATGGCTCTAGCTCAAGGATTTCGGGGATGTCTTCGTCTTCCTCGTAAGCGTCGGTGAATGCCATGTTGACTGACATGACTTGTCTGAACACATCTCCGATGCTGGTATCTGAGTCAAAAGTCGGTGATCCGGTTGAATGTGACTGCCAGTCGCATTCTTTATCTGAGCTTTCAGGGGTCGTAGTAGGCGTTACATATCCTAAACCGCATCGGGTTTTGTTATAGTAGTTCCGTGGTTTGCCCGCCGGGGCTGGCGTCTTCAAAGGTAATCGTCGTCCAGTGCCGTAGTTCAGTCCTGGCGTTGTCTCTAGATCATACCCCTGTTTCTGCATGAGATATTTGGATTGAGGGCTATAGAGATACAGAGGCAGTCTTCCAGCATCTGATCCGAAGTCGACTTCTTCCATGGCGAGGGGATGCGGGTTGTTCGTCCGGCCGAAGATGATTGGGTGGTCCCCTCCCTCGATTATTCGGTAAGCATCTTCTACTGGAGTAAGTTGGATAGCGGTGTACACATTTGTCACCCGTGTATGTAGGTGAGTGCCTATACCGTGTTCCATAGCATACATTGTACATAGCTTATTGAGCTCGATGTAGTTCAAAGATAACCCTTTATTGATGAAGTAAGGTATCTTTTCTAGAGGGATTACATCATCTACGGAGGGAGCGTCAGTGTGGGCAGCCACATACTTGGCTAGCTCTGGTTCCTCTTCGGCTACCCCCTGTGTGAATGAAGATTGAGAGGGTGTCCTAGTCAGCTTGATCTTCAGAGGCTCAACTGACGGAGCGGAGCGTGGGGTTGTCGGTAGACTAGCAACCCCCAGTCTGGCACTTGATATGGAGCGAGGGGTGGCTGGTTCGCTTGAAGTGTCAGACCTCACATCGGGGTGACGACCTTTCTTAAGCAGGCGTATCGTCAGAGGTCTATCGGAGGGATTGAGCTTCTCTGTTTGGGATTGACCGACTCTCGACAATCTGATGGTAAGTGGCCCTGTCGTGGGTCTCGGTACCTGGCCGGACCTTGGCAGCCGGATTCTCAACTGCTCTTCCTGTGCCGAGAGGCTGATCGCGTCCTTACGCAGCGTGGCCGTAAGGGGTACGAAATTGCCTGGTTTGCGAGCCTGGAGGTGGATTGTCAGAGGTTCTTCTGATCCCGTGGTTGCTTCAACATCAGTTTGTTTATTTCCTCCTTCAAGGTGCCTCTTCGACTTTTCGTATAGGCAGGAGTCCGAGTAATAAGATTCGACCCCTTTGAAGGGATCGATGTCAGCAAATTCTGTCCTCACGAAGCCGTGCTTGTCGACATATTTGAAGCATTGGTGTAGCGTGGAAGGCACGATCATGTAATCGTGTATCCAAGGGCGCCCCAAAAGAATGTTGTATGAAGTGTCGGCATCTATGACGTAGCAAGTGACTTCTGATTGGAGATCGCCAATCTGACATTTCAGACAGATCTTCCCGATTGGGTAGCTCCTGCCCGAATTGAACCCGCTGATGGCGGTATTTGTAGGGGTCAGGCGATGCATCGGGATGCGAAGATGATGCAGTAGTCCTTTTGGAATGATGCTTATGGAAGATCCAGGGTCAATGTGCATCCAGTCCACCTTTACATCGCCGATGTAGCCTGTGTAGTATAATGGACGATCGTGTAGATTAGTCTTGATGAGCATGTCTTGTGGAGTGAAGACGATGTTGGGCATTGCTCCTGTACAGGCACTGTCTTGGAGGTCTGCGGGCTGATTTTCTCCCGTGAGGTTGACCTGAGCCAGGTACGCATCGGCATTTTGAAGTGCATCGCTCAAGGCTGTGCGGACATCCTTCGAGAGCCTCAGGAGTTCATATAAGGACAATTTGGCCGGTGTATTGGCCAATTGTGCCAAGATGTCGAAGTTGTAGGGCCTCTCCAGCCCCTGAGATGTTTCCTTTCGGAGGGATTTTTCGAAGCGAGTCTCCTTCGGCCTAGGCTTGTCGGTCGTCGAAGGCTGAGCCGGTCCCGGAGCATCCGTGGTAATGGACGGATGATCATCAGTCGAGTTTTCAGCCACAGGTTGAGATTATGCTCCGGATCGAGTAACAACGGCCGTGACTTCCTCTTCATCTGCTGAGGTGGTACGGCAGGATCTGACTTTTCCACTTTTTTTAGAAGATGGAGTGGACTGAGTTACCTCGTGGACTAGGTCCGGATGGACCCACATGATTTCCCCTCGTGATGTGGTGAGGGGTACTAGACCAGCAGCTTGAGCGGGCGGGAGATTAGCAATCTCCATCGTTGCCAGAGGGATGGGTATAACCCCGTCCTAGGTCTCTGTTGGAGGGAAGCTGCCGAATTGTACGGACACCATGTTGGCTGCCACGGTTACCTCCTCAAAATCGATGGCCAGAGCGTTCGAATCGATGAGATTTTGGATATATCGTTTCAGTTGGTAGCAGTCGTGCGTAGCATGGTGGACGTAGCGATGGTAATAGCAGAACTTTGGGTTCTCCAGATCAGCCGGCCGAGGCTCCCGTCTTGGTGGAGGAAGCTGAATCCTATCTCCTTGTATGAGCATGTCTAAGATAGGCTTAACGTGACCGTCTTCAAAAGAGTAAGTGATTTGAGGCTATTGTTTGTCCGCAGGTTACGACTCAGGCTTCTGGGCTGTATCGGCCACCATAGCCTGCTTGCCTCTGTTGTCCCGGTTGTTGGAGGGGCTACCCCCATTGTCGTTGGTGGTACTGGGACGCTTGCTCTTGTTCTCTCCCTCTGAGATATGTAATCCCAGTTGGCGAGCCTTCTTTAATCGTTCTTCGACACTTGTAGCACTAATGATAAAAGCCTTCCAGTCCTTGAATTGACTCTCGCCCATCCAGAGACTGATTGTTGGGAGTAGTCTCTTTTGGCAAATTTTGATCAAGGAGGAGTCCGGGTTGCCAGATGGTAACTTCATTGCAGTTTGACGAAATCGCTCAATATAATTTCTCGTCAGCTCTTTTTCTCCTTGAATGACGTCCATGAGGGTAGACATCGTGACGTCCTGCCCTACCTCATAGAACCTCTCCAAGAACAGGCGTTTGAAGCCAATTAAGGAATGGATGCAATTGTCCGGCAGGTTGCGGTACCAATCGAAGGCGACTCCTTCCAATGCCCCAATGAATAACCGTGTCAGGATAGCATCATCATGGGGAAGATGGTCGGTAGTAACCTCGAAGTAAATGATGTACCGACTTGCTGAGGTCTTGCCATCATAAGGGTTGATATTGAACGGCTTATATCTTGGTGGAAAGGGAACATCCCTCCATTCAGCAGGATATGGTTGCCGTATCCGGAGGTCTTGAGAGTTTTCTCGGGCATGAAACATTGCTCGGAGCTCCTGAACCTCTCTTCTTACTTCTCGGGCCTCGTCTGTCGCGGTAGGGGCCGTTATCTCAGGAGGATTGTTGCCCGGGTTTAGTGCCGCTGAATTTGAGTCTACGTTGATTGCGGGACCCGTGCTTGTCTGGCCAGGTGTCACCCTCTGCAGATTAGAAAGGGCCGCTTTGATCTCGTCTACAGACTTGACCAAGGCGTGCAATATGGCCTCCAAAGTGTCGATGTGCTGGCGATCACCGGAACCGCCTTGATTGCTGTCTGTCATGAACACCGTCTTCACATAAGGAGTAACGGAAGGAGTGGTGGAGGATGTACCCTCCGAGTCGTACCCGTATATTGAGAAATCATCAGGATATGTGGGGATGTTCTCTTCAGGTTCAGACTCGGAAGGAACACTACCCCCGGCTTCGGAGCTTTCTTCGTCTAGGATGTCCTTGGGGACGTCGGTATCTGTTGTATCCGTCGGAGGATTTGCTTCCCCCAGTTCCGACGACCCCCAATGTTGCAGACGACGAACTTCCTACTGCAGCAGTTTTCGTCTTCGAACGGGTGTGTTGAAATACTCCAGTAGAGGATAACCCTTTAGACGACGGTTTTTTAGCTGTAGTAGTTGACACCTTTGGGCTGGAGATGCTCGTTTTCTTCCCTCTTCCCTTGGCGAGAACTTTCTGCACGGATTTGCAGGAGACAACAGGAGGTGTCTCGTCTTCTGAGCTCGGGTGATGTAGTCTTTGGAAGACGGATGGCCGGTCTTCCGTCACCGCCGCATTGCTGCAACAGCAGTTGACGATGATCTGGGTGCATTGATGTCCGTGTGAGGGCTCTTTACACCCTGAAGCTCTTTCTCTTTCCTTACGTTTGTGGAGGATAACCTCACGCAGGTCAGAGGAACCACTTTGTCTGTTTGTCTCCGGGGGCTGGACTTGAGTGGTTTTATACAACTTCCCATCAGAGGCCCGCGTGATGATCAGCAGGATGCCCCGATAGTCAGAGGTTGGGGCAGTTGTCTGGACTTGATGAGCCCGCGCTGCCCTAGACTTCCTCCTTTTAGCACTTGTGGGTGCGTAATAGGAGGAGTCTAAGTTGAATACCACAGAGTCTGGATTATCATCCAGAGAATGATCAGAGTCAGGACCGCATGAGAGCCGGTCGAAAACTGATCGAGAGAAGCGTGGGACGGATGCTATGCGGCTAGCATTGGGTACCGTGCAGGCTGTCTGCATGCGGCTGTCTTTTGTTGTAGGATGAGTCTTTATGCGGTTAGGAGTCACGACCGTGCAGGCTGACCGCATGCAGTTGGCATCTGTGGCCGCATGGGTTTTCTTCAAGCGATTGACTTTAATAGCCGCATGAGTCTCATCCGTGCGGTTGGCAACTGTAGCCGCATAAGTTATGCGGCTGACAGATGTGGCCGCATGAGTTTTCTTTATACGGTCGGCGGTTGTAGCCGCATGGGTTTTCTCCCTGCGGTTAATACTCTTCTGCGGCTCGGATCGCGTAGAGTTCCTCTTTGCCCCTGCAAGTCCAGCATCATAGTATTTTCTTTTGTCGGACTTGGGGACAGCAGAGTTGTCTACGGTCTAAAGTGGGGCCGTAGGGGAGTCTTTCTCGCCATCTTGAGCAATAGAGAGCACCCCATCAAGGGCTTGCGGAGGAGCAAATGATTTTAGCCTCCACTCTTTGCGAGCCTTTATGGCACGGGTACGCTTCTTGACCGGGCCAGTGCTACCTTCAGAGAGCATCTCTTCGAACGCCTGTTGGTCGAAGCGTACGACTATCTTCTGTTGTGTAGAGCCAAGTTTGGCTGCGTCCGATTGCGTCACCAACTCCTCAACCGTGAAGAAGTTAGTCCCCAGCAGAGTCGCCATCGTGTTTGCCATTGATTGTAAAAGTACAGAACAATTATCGGAGGACTGAACTTAGACTCACAATACAAACTCGCTCGTACAAAGAAAGCCTAGGAACGAAAACCTAGGTACAGCATTCTAAGTACGATTGTTTATTTTAGATTCTGGGAGGTGACGATAGAGGCTCGGGAAAGCGACGGCTGCTCTGCCTTACTCCTTGGACGATCGGTACGCAGCCTTGACTCGAGGAAGATCTGCTTGGTCGTTGACGAAGAAATGCCTTCTTGCTCTCTCTCTGATTGCTCTCCGGGCTTCTCTCTATCTGTGTATATTCTCTCTCTGACTATGGGGGAAGTCTCCCTGTGTATACGTATTCTTCTCTGATTCTTCTTTTTGTATATCTCTCTATCTTTCACAAGGGAATGGCACCTTGCTATTTATAATAGTAGGATGTGATCATTAGGGTTGCCAATGATTAGCTCTTGGAGATGGCGGCGGCCAGGGGGTTGATCAATCCAGGCCGTTCGTTTCTGATTGTGACGAATCAGAACCATTAAGGGTAGATTACACCAAATCTCCATTAGCAATTAATACTGATTAGCATAAATCTTCCTTATAATGATTCTCTCATATCTGCGAATAAATCAAATTTATTCTCCTGCCACGTGCCCCAGATCATTGGGATTCGACCCGATCCTGGATTGCCATAAATCTGGGAGATTGATCGGCTGGGGACACGTGTCCTGACAGCCAATGGTGAGACTGGAACCGTATGCAGATTGGGCCGCATGAGATTTAGGCCGCCTGAATTTTGGGCCGCATAAGACTTGGGACACGTGTCAGGGCTGTCTGGGTAGTGGCCCCCTCCTTCAGACTTCTGAACAATATGATGAGCCGCATGAACCGTATAATGGTGTGTCTGCTTGAGCCGCATGGGCATGATCTTCTTGAGCCGCATGGGACAGCTTCACTCTGAACCGCATGGAAAGTCTTCACTTCGAGCCGCATAAGCACACCCACGTGTCAGGGCCACGTGGCATTTTGTTGTTCTCGGGGGATCGTGTCAGAGATTTCTTTCTCTTCCCTAGAGATTCATCATCATAACAGAGTCATAATTACCTGCTTTGGTGTCAGGTCTGTCAACTTTTCAGAGGGGTCAGCCGTCAAAGCAATTAATGCAGCATGGATCGGAGGGGAGCACTGTCACGCCACGTGTCTTCTGAGCCACATGAAATGCCTCCGGCCGCATAGCTCCTTATGCCGCATGACTCCCTGAGCCGCATGCGTTTTCTGAGCCGCATGGGTCTTTCTTGGCCGCATGAGTCATTTTCTTTAGTAATTTCCATGCTTCTACATCGGTATGAGTTTGTGCGTCTCCTTCATCAAGGTGCCTCTTCGACTTTTCGTATAAGCAGGAGTCCGAGTAGTAAGATTCGACCCCTTTGAAGGGATCGATATCAGCAAATTCTGTCTTCACGAAGCCGTGTTTGTCGACGTATTTGAAGTACTGGTGTAGCGTGGAAGGCACGATCATATAATCGTGTATCCATGGGCGCCCCAAGAGGATGTTGTAAGAAGTGTCTGTATCTATGACGTAGCAGGTGACTTCGGATTGGAGGTCGCCAATTTGACACTTCAGACGAATCTTCCCAATAGGGTAGCTCCTGCCCGAATTGAAACCGCTGATGGCGGTGCTTGTAGGTGTCAGGCGATGCATTGGGATACGGAGATGATGTAGCAGACCCTTCGGGATGATGCTTATGGAGGACCCAGGATCAATGTGCATCCGGTCCACCTTTACGTCGCCGATGTATCCAGTATAGTATAACGGGCGATCGTGCAGGTTGGTTTTGATTAGCATATCCTGCGGGGTGAAGACGATATTGGGCATCGCTCCCGTACACGCGTTGTCTTGGAGATCTGCGGGCTGATTGTCTCCCGTGAGGTTGGCCTGAGCCAAGTATGCGTCGACATTTTGGAGTGCATCGCTCAAGGCCGTACGGACATCCTTCGAGAGCCTTAGGAGTTCATATAAGGACAATTTGGCCGGTGTATTGGCCAATTGTGCCAAGATGTCGAAGTTGTAGGGCCTCTCCAGCCCCTGAGGTGGCTCCTTTCGGAGGGATTTGTCGAAGCGAGTCTCCTTCGGCCTAGGCTTGTCGAACGTCGAAGGCTGAGCCGATCCCGGAGCATCAGTGGTAGTGGGCGGATGATTATCCGTTGAGTTCTCAGCCACGGGCTGAGATTGTGCTCCAGATCGAGTAACAACGACCGTGACTTCTTCTTCATCTACCGAGGCGGTGCGGCATGATTTGACTTTTCCACTTCTCTTTTTGTGAATGGGAGGCATTGTGGACTGAGTCACCTCGTGAACCAGGTCCGGATGGACCCACATAATTTCTTCTCGCGATGTAGTGAGAGGTACTAGACCGGCAGCTTGATCTCGAGCGGACGAAAGATTAGCAATTTCTATCGTTGCCAGAGGGATGGGTATAACACCGTCTTGAGTCTCTGTTGGAGGGAAGCTGCCGAATTGTACGGACACTATGTTGGCTGCTACGGTTACCTCCTCGAAATCGATGGCTAGAGCGTTCGAATCGATGAGGTTTTGGATGTACCGTTTTAGTTGGTAGCAGTCGTGTGTAGCATGGTGGACGTAGCGGTGGTAATGGCAGAACTTTGGGTTCTCCAAGTCAGCCGGCCGAGGCTTCCGTCTTGGTGGAGGGAGCTGGATTCTATCTCCTTGTATGAGCATGTCCAAGATAGGCTTGACGTGGCTGTCTTCAAAAGAGTAAGTGATTTGAGGCCATTGTTTGTCTGCTGGTTGTGACTCGGGCTTCTGGGCCGCGTCGGCCACCATAGCTTGCTTGCCTCTGTTGTTCCGATTGTTGGAGGGGCTACCCCCATTGTCGGTATTGGTTATGGGACGCTTGCCTTTGTTCTCTCCATCCGAGATATGCAACCCCAGTTGGCGAGCCTTCCTTAATCGTTCCTCGACACTTGTAGCACTGATGATAAAAGCCTTCCAGTCCTTGAATTGACTTTTGCCCATCCAGAGACTAATCGTTGGGAGCAGTCTCTTTTGGCAGATTTCAATCAAGGAAGAATCCGGATTGTCGGATGGTAACTTCATTGCGGTCTGACGAAATCGCTCAATATAATTCCTCGTCAGCTCTTTCTCTCCTTGGACGACGTCCATGAGGGTAGACATTGTGACGTCCTGGCCTACCTCGTAGAACCTCTCCAAGAACAAGCGTTTGAAGCCAGCGAAGGAGTGGATGCAATTGTCCGGCAGGTTGCGGTACCAGTCGAAGGCGACTCCTTCTAATGCCCCGATGAATAACCGCGTGAGGATAGCATCATCATGAGGCAGATGGTCGGTGGTGACCTCGAAGTAGGTGATGTACTGACTTGCTGAGGTCTTGCCATCATAGGGGTTGATATTGAACGGCTTATATCTTGGTGGGAATGGAACATCCCTCCATTCAGCAGGATATGGTTGTCGTATTCTGAAGTCTTGAGAGTTTTCTCGGGCGTGGAACATGGCTCGGAGCTCTTGAACTTCTCTCCTTACTTCTCGGGTCTCATCTGTCGCAGTAGGAGCCATTACTTCGGGAGGATTATTGCCCGAGTTCGGTGCCGCTGAATTTGAATCTATATTGTTTGTGGGACCCGCGCTTGTTTGGCCAGGTGTCACCCCTTGCAGAGTAGGAAGAGCCGCTTTGATCTCGTCTACAGACTTGACCAAGGCGTGCAGTATGGCCTCCAAAGTGTCGATGCGTTGGCGATCACTGGAACTACCTTGATTGTTGTCCGTCATGAATACCGTCCTTACGTGAGGAGTGACGGAAGGGACGGTGGAGGGTGTGCCCTCTGAGTCATACCCGTGCATCGAGAAATCATCGGGGCAGGTGGGAATATTCTCTTCGGGTTCGGACTCGAAAGGAACAGTACCCCCAGCTTCGAAGCTTGCTTCATCTTGAGAGTCATGGATGTCATCGGGGACGTCGGCATCTGTTGTACCTGACGGGAGGGTTGTTTCCCCAGGCTCATCTTCCTGAAACATCGGATTGTCGTGGATGTTCGGAGGAGTGCTACCCCCAGCTCCCTCGACCCTCAGCGGTGCGGACGATGAATCTCCCAGTGCAGCAGATTTTGTCTTCGAACGGGTGTGTTGGTATACTCCGGTGGAGGGCAACCGTTTAGCCGACAATTTCTTAGCTGTAGTGGTTGATATTTTCGGACTGGAGATGCTTGTCTTCTTCTCTCTCCCCTAGGCAGGGATTTTTTGTGCGAAATTGCAGGAGACAACAGGAGGTGCCTCGTCCTCCGAGCTCGGATGCTGTAATCTTTGGAAGACGGACGGCCGGTCTTCCGTCACTGCCGTGTTGTTGCAGCAGCAGTTGACGATGATCTGGGTGCAGTGACGTCCATGCGAGGACTCTTTGCACGCCGAGGCCACTTCTCTTTCCTTGCATTTATGGAGGATAGCCTCACGCAGGTTAGAGGAACCACTTTGTCCATTTGCCGCTGGGGACTGGACTCGAGCGGTCCTATACAACTTCCCATCAGAGGCCTGCGTGATAATCAGCGGGACACCCCGATAGTCGGAGGTTGGGGCAGCTGTCTGGGCTTGATGAGCCTGCGCTGTCCAAGACTTCTTCTTCTTAGCACTTGTGGGTGCATAATAAGAAGAGTCCAAGTTGAATACCACAGAGTCTGGCTTATCATCCAGAGAATCATCAGAGTTCGGACCGTACGAGAGACGGTCGAAAACTGATCGAGAGGAGCATAGAGCGGATGCTATGCGGCTGGGATTGGAAATCGTGCAGGCTGTCTGCATGCGGTTGTCTTCTGCCGTCGGATGAGTTCTTATGCGGCTAGGAGTCACGACCGTGTAGGCTGACCGCATGCGGTTGGCATCTGTGGCCGCATGGGTTTTTTGCAAACGATTGACTTTGATAGCCGCATGAGTCTCATCTATGCGGTCGGCAACTGTAGCCGCATAAGTTATGCGGCTGACAGATGTGGCCGCATGAGTTTTCTTTATGCGGTTGGCGGATGTAGCCGCATGGGCTTTCTCCCTGCGGCTAATACCCTTCTGCGGCTCGGATCGCGCAGAGTTCCTCTTTTCCCCTGCAAGTCCAGCATCATAGTATTTTCTTCTGCCGGACTTGGGGACAGCAGAGTTGTCTACGGTCTGAAGTGGGACCGCAGGAGAGTCCTTCTCGCCATCTTGAGCCACAGAGGGTATCCCATCGAGGGCTTGAGGAGGAGAAAATGATTTTGGCCTCCACTCTTTACGAGCCTTCGCGGTGCGGGTGTGCTTCTAGACCGGGCCAGTGCTGCCTTCAGAGAGCATCTCTTCGAACGCCTGTTGGTTGAAGCGGACGACCATCTTTTGTTGTGTGGAGCCAAGTTTGGCTGCATCCGATTGCGTCACCAACTCCTCAGCCGTGGAGAAGTTAGTCCCCAGCAGAGTCGCCATCGTGTCTGCCATGAAATATAAAAGAACAGAACAATTATCGGAGGACCGGACTTTTACTTCACGTTACAGACTCGGTTGTACAAAGAAAGCCTAGGGACAAAAACCTAGGTACAGCAGTCTAAGTACAATTATTTATTTTTGATTCTGGGGGGTGACGATAGAGGCTCGGGAAAGCGACGGCCGCTCTGCCTTACTCCTTGGACGATCGGTATACAGTCTTGGCTCGTGGAAGATCTGCTTGGCGTGGATGAAAAAATGCTCTTCTTGCTCTCCTCGTGTTGCTCTCCTGGCTTCTCTCTCTCTGTGGTTATCGAAAATGGGGGAACTCTCTCTGTATATCTGTCTCTCTCTTTTTTTTTATTCTTTTATTGCCGGGGGGCCTGTACAAAGAAATGATGCTGGCTATTTATAAGAGTGGGGGGTGATCATTAGGGTTTGCTAATGATCATTTTTTTGGAATGTCGGCGCTCCTTCAATCTATCTGAACCCTTGATCCTGATTACAATGAATCTAGGCCATTAATGCAGATAGCACCGGATCTTGTGAGCAATTAATGTTAACTGCTTTAAATCTTCATAATTGATTATACCAATGTCCGATTGCTCGCCACGTGTCCCATTGGCTTGATGATAAATGATATGCCCTGATCTCAGTAATTATGATGATGATGTCAAATATATTTGTTGGGATTCGGTTAAATCCTTGATTGATCCGATGCCACGTATTTTAATTGTGGGTCCTGCCAGAGCTACATGGGATAGGCAAGACTTAAACCGCAGGGAGATAAACTTCATGAGCCGCATGGGACAGTGCTTTATTGAGCCGCAGGGGATGAACTCTCAATGAGCCGCATATGCATAATCTCTACGAGCCGCCTAAGCTAGCGTTGTATTGAGCCGCAGGGACTGGGTTCTCGGTGGGCCGCATATGGCTGATTTCTGCTGGCCATATAGGGTGACTTCTTAGTGAGCCGCATGAAGCTGTTCCCCATTTAAGCCGCATGAGACGTGCCACGTGGCAATCTAGGACTTCTGTCGGATCGGGTCAGAGATTTTCTTCTTTTCCCGAAGAGTCTGTCATTATGGCAGAACCATTATAACGCTTTATGTCAGAGCCGTCACGGTCGTCGAGTCGTGTCAGGGCATTAAATGAGGCCACTACTCAAATGGCCAGCTGTAGGGAAGGATCCCAAGGGGGGATGTGGCGTCGATCGGGCCGCATAAACCGCATACACTCCCGAGCCGCATGAGACTGAGAGTCTTCTTTGAATCGCGTAAGGCAGCTCTTGTATGAGCCACATGGGCTTCTTTCCAGAGCCGTATGGACCATTACTCTGATATTTTCCATGCTTCTACACATCTCACTCTTTACTTTTATTTTTCATATATTGCTTCTGTTGCTCTAGTTATTTTTTATTTCCATATTCACCCCCCTCTAGGGTTCTACAATTGGTATCAGAGCTTTGTTATCTTGATTTCGATTTACACCCTTTGAGTGATCCATGGCCTCTAACCCTAGTATCAGCACCTTCCACAATGAAAAACACTCCATAAATAGGCCTCCCCTATTTGATGGAACCAACTATAACTACTGGAAGATTAGGATGATCATTTATCTGAAGTTCATAGATTTTGATTTATGGGATTGTGTGATAAATGGTCTTCCTACTCCTTCCAAAGTTATTGAGGATATTGCTTCTGACACCCTTAGGGACACACTTACTGAAAATACCAAGAAGCTTGCGAGTCGAGATGCCAAGGCAATGAACGCTCTTTATTGTGCTCTTGACAGTAGTGAATTCAACCGAATCTCTACTTGCAAGACTTCCAATGAGATTTGGAAGTTACTTGAAGTCAAACACGAGGGTACTTCACAAGTAAAAGAATCCAAGATTAGTAGACTCACGCAAGAATATGAGTCCTTTAAGATGAAGCATGATGAATCTATTAATTGCATGTTTACTCGTTTTGGTGATATTATTAATCATCTCTCTTCTCTTTGTAAGGAATATCCTGCTCATGAAAAGATCAGGAAAATTCTTAGAGGATTGACAAAAGTTTGGAGTCCTAAAGCTACCGCAATCATTGAGGGGAACGACCTAACAGTCATGAACCTTGAGACCCTCATGGGTAAGCTAATGACTCATGAACTCGATATGAAGGATCAAGAGGAATCCTCCATACAAGAGAAGGAGAAGGAGAAGACCAAAGAGAAGAGAAATCTCTTGCTCTCAAAGCTACAAAGTCCTACTCCAAGGATAGCTCCAACGACAATGAGTCGGACGACGATGAAGAAATAGCTCTCACAGCTAAGCACTTCTGAAAGTTCCTCAAATTTAATAAAGCCAACCGCTTCAGACGGGACAATGAGGAAGATCCGGCGTGTTATCAATGCAGAAGACCCGGACACATCAAGAGGGACTGTCCGATGATAAGAAAAGACTCAAGCAAGTACGAGAAGCCAAGCAAGAGAAGCTCGTCCTCTAGGAAATTCGCTAACACAAGCATTTGGTGTGAGAGTGACGCAAGCGACTCCGACAACGACAATGAGTGCAAACACAATGCCAACGTTTGTCTTATGGCAACCAATGAGGTACTTGATGATCTCTCCCTAAATACTCTTACTTATGATGATTTGGAGAAAGCTATCCTTGAATTGCATGAAGAGCACAAAGGTGTTAGGAATAAATATAAGAAATCTCTAAAAGAGGTTGATGCTCTTCAACTTGAAGTAGAAAGACTCTCAAGCATCATTATTGATGTAAAGGGAAAATCTCCTGCTTCTGACATGGATGAAATAGAGTCTTTGCGACTCAAGTTTCAAGAATCTCTTGTCACCATCAAGAAAAAGGATGATGAGATTCAATCCATGAGAAGAGCTTATGAATTTGCTATGCATAAAGTTCAAGATGCTAATAGGAGAGAGTATGATACTTCTATTAAGTATAATGATCTTCTTGTAGAGAGTAAGAAACTAGGTAATAAGAACACTACTCACATGCATACTCCAAGACACCTCTATACTCATCACAATGCTATACATAGTTCTTACATGAACACTACACACAAATCCTTTTCTAACACAAGGAAAGGACCATTTGTTAAGAAAAACACTTCGCATCATGCTTTTTATTATCATCATCATAATACTAATGTTAGAACTCCTCGCACTAGAGATTCACATATGCATGATTCTCACACATTTTCTTCTAAATCCTCTATGATTTGCAACTACTGTGGCTTGCTTGGACATACGACCAATTATTGTCATACAAGAAAACTTGTTGATAAGAAAGTTTTTATGTGGGTTCCTAAGACTAACACTCAAGGACCCATACGATCATGGGTACCAAAATGTTCATCTTCAACTTATGTTGTAGGTGAAGGGTCCTTCTCATGCTAGAAGCAAGTGGATTCTCGATAGCTGTTGTTCACGGCACATGACCGGGGATGCTTTATTATTTACAACGCTATCGATAAATAAGGAAGGACACGTATCCTTTGGTAACAATCTTAAAGGTCACATCATAGGAAATGGTAATATAGGTTCCCCTCCTTATCCTTGTATTAAGAATGTGTGTCTTGTTACTAATCTTAAACACAATCTTTTTAGTATTAGTCATCTTACCGATAATGGTTATGATATCAAGTTTGTTAAGCTCAAATGCTTCATTACCGATAGTTCAAATGGATCTATTGTTTATGAAGGCATTAAATAAAACAATATCTATGTTTTGTATCTTGTCGAAGACACTAACAATGACAGGTGCTTAGTTGCTAAGAACGATGAGAGTTGGCTTTGGCACATGAGGCTCGGACACGCCAACATGGATACCATCTCTCGTCTTGCTACCAAGAAGCTCGTAAGAGGACTCCCAAGTATCCCTTTCAAAAAGGATATGGTGTGTGAAGAATGCGAAAAGAGTAAGTTGACAAAGTCATCCTTCAAATCTATCAACTCTGTGAGTACCTCTAGACCTCTTCAACTTATTCATATGGATCTTTTTGGTCCTAGTAGAGTTGCTAGCCTTGGAGGCAAGCTTTATGCTTTTGTTTTGGTTGATGATTTTTCGAGATTTACTTGGGTTATTTTTCTTGCTTGCAAAAGTGATACTTTTCGTGAATTTGTTGCTTTTTGTAAACGTGTTCAAAATGAGAAAGGTTTTTCTATTAACAAGATTAGAAGTGATCATAGAGGAGAATTTGACAATGCCAATTTCAAAAGATTTTGTGAAAAGAATGGTTTTGGACATGATTTTGCTTGTCCACGAACTCCTCAACAAAATGGTGTTGTGGAGAGAAAGAATAGAACCCTTGGCGATATGGGCCGGGTTATGTTAAACCAATATAAGTACCTCCAATTTTTTTGGGCGAAAGCCGTTAATACGGCATGTCATGTTATAAATAGGGTCTTGATTAGACCTATTTCTAAGAAGACTCCTTATGAGCTTTGGTTTGACAAAATTCCCTCTATTGAATATTTTAAAGTTTTTGGTTGTAATTGTTTTATTTTGAATACCAAGGATAACCTAGGCAAGTTTGAAGAAAAAGCCTATGAAAGAATATTCCTTGGATACTCTACTCATAGTAAAGGTTTTCGTATTTTTAATAAAAGAAGTCTTGTTGTCGAAGAGTCAATCAATGTCTCTTTTAATGAACTTAACTCTTCTACATTCTCCTCTTCCGAGGATATTGATGACATCTCATTTGGGTTGGAGAACTCCTCTATTGAAGATCGTCCTTCTTCATCTAACAATGAAGTTGTGACTCCAACAAAAGAGTCTCCTCCTCTCGAGCCTCCTCAAAAGGATCTCCCAAAAGAATAGAGATTTGTCACCAATCATCCTAAGGAACTTATCATTGGGGATCCTTCCTCCAGTGTTAGCACTAGATCCTCCACTCGTGATCTTTGTGCAAACGTGGCTTTTATCTCCCAAATAGAGCCTAAAAATGTTAATGATGCTTTTTTTGATAAATTTTGGATGATAGCGATGCAAGAGGAGCTAAATCAATTTGAGCGAAACAAGGTTTGGGAACTTGTCCCAAAACCTAGCAATCACCCCATCATAGGAACAAAATGGGTTTTTCGAAACAAACTTAATGAAGATGGGTTAGTGACTCGTAACAAGCCCCGATTGGTTGCTCAATGCTATAACCAAGAGGAAGGCATTGACTACGATGAAAACTATGCTCCGGTTGTACGTCTTAAATCGATTCGTATGCTTTGTGCTTTTGCTTATTTTAATGACTTTAAGCTCTTTCAAATGGATGTTAAGAGTGTTTTTCTGAATGGTATTATTAAAGAGGAAGTTTATGTTAAACAACCTCCCGGCTTTGAAGATTTTTAATTTCCTAATCACGTGTTCAAACTCCACAAAGCCCTTTATGGCCTCAAACAAGCTCCCCGTGCTTGGTATGAGCGCCTTAGCTCCTTTCTTGTTTTACACAATTTTTCAAAGGGGAAAGTCGACACAACACTTTTTATCAAATCACATAATGGCACTCTCTTATTGGTTCAAATTTATGTTGATGACATTATTTTTGGTTCTACTAACAACACACTTTGTGTAGAATTTGCTAAAGTTATGCAGGAAAAATTTGAAATAAGTATGATGGGTGAGCTATCATTCTTTTTGGGATTACAAATCAAACAAGGACCCAAAGGGACCTTCATCAATTAAGCAAAATATACAAAGGATCTCCTCAAGCGTTTCGAACATGACTCATCCAAATCAATGAGGACTCCTATGGCAACAACGACAAAGCTTGACCATGATGAAGATGGCACATCGGTTGACATCCGTAAGTATCGAGGTATGATTAGTAGTCTACTTTATCTCACTGCTAGCCGTCCTGATATCATGTTTAGTGTATGTCTCTGTGCACGTTATCAAGCAAATCCAAAAGAATCGTACTTATGTGCCGTAAAGCATATTTTTTGATATCTCAAAGGTACCGTGAACATGGGCCTTTGGTATCCGAAATCTTCATCCTTTGAGCTTCACAGCTTCTCGGATGCAGATTTTGTCGGATGCAAGATTGATCGAAAAAGCACTAGCAGCACATGCCAATTCCTTGGAAAATCCTTGGTATCGTGGTTTAGTAAGAAATAAAATTCTGTTGCTCTTTCAACCACTGAGGCCGAATATATTGCGGCCGGTTACTGTTGTGCACAAATTCTTTGGATGTCACAAACACTTTTAGATTATGGCATTTCTCATTCTTGCACCCCTGTTAAATGTGATAGCACTAGCTCGATCAATCTCACGAAAAACCTAATTTGTCACTCACGCACGAAGCACATTAAAATTAGACACCATTTTCTTCGTGACCCTCAACAAAAGAGGGATATCCGCCTTGAGTTTATTGACACCACTTATCAGCTAGCCAAAATTTTTACCAAACCACTCCCGGAGGATCGCTTCACTTTTCTTTGCAAAGAACTAGGCATTTTATCTTTTGACCCATAAATATTCTTGGCCGGTACACCGACGGTATACGGGGGTATACCGACGGCATGCCATTTTTGATTCAGAATTAGGTTCTGTTTCAAAACTCGGCATACCGTCGGCATACGTCGGCATACCGACGGTATGCCGGTTCGCGGTGGACAGCTATTCTATTTCAAAATCTGGGCCCACTTTTCTTTTTTCCTACTTTATTCCTTCTTCCCCTCATTAATTCCCTTCCCATCCATCACTTCCTCCTTTATTATTCACCTCTTCCCCATATCCTAACTTCCAATCACATTAACTACCCATCCCCTCCACTTCCCCATAACTCCTCATTTATCTCCTTCATTTCCAACCCACCCCTTCCATTCCCAACTCCTAAACCGTTCACTTCCCTCCTTCCTCTTTAAAACCCTATCTTTTTTCTTCTTCCTACACTTCTCACCTCAAACCCTAACTTCCTCCTCCAACTTTCTTTCCTTCCTCCATATCCAAGCCCAAGCGTCCCCGCTTCTCCTCCACCTTCTTCAATCCCTTCACTCCGGTGGCTCTCCCTCATGGATATGATCAGCGGGTCTTTACCTCCTCCTTGGCGGTCGAGACTTGGTTTCAACACTTCGTCCACCATAACATCTTCAAGGGCCAAGCAATCAACTGGAATCTCTTCCCCAGCCATGCCTCTCTATTCGACGAGGTCAGACTATCTTGCCTCCTTCGCCGTCAGGTGCCCGTCTACCCAGCCGTCGTCCGTCTCTTCTAGTGCAACTTGGTCCCGGACGACGAGCACGGCGCCATACAGTCGATGGTCAATGATCGTCATTTCCGTCTCACGGCTCAGGACATCGGCAACATCCTCGGCATCCTGGCCCTTTTCGCTCAACTGGAGCCGTTTTACTACGAGCTCCATAGGATTGTATGCCACACACTCTATCCTAAGGGCGGCAACTATGATGCCATTATCGGCGACGTCCTGGTGTGCATGTACTACCTCTATGCAAGGAAGTCTTTCTCCTACCCCAAGACTCTCCTTCATGCTTTCAAAGGTGTCATGCCAACGGGGAAGCAGAACCTTTATTACGGCTCCTTTATCACTCTTATTCTGGAAGCCAAGCAAGTCGACCTCTCCCTCTGCTCCTCGGACGATGTCCCTTCCTACCTTGCTGTTTCCCGCTCCGCTAGTGGTGCCTCCACTTCGCTTGCTTCTTCTTCCCAAGAGCCGCCAGCTTCCACTTCTGCTGCTCCCGCATCTACTCCTCCTACCTCCGGCCGCTACATGCCGCTGACTCAGCAGCATTTCGACATACGTATGGCGCAGGCAGAGGAACAGATGCGGGCTCACACTCGTGGCCTTGGCGCTCTGATTCAGTCCCGCTTCCATGACCAGGCCTATTTTATTCAGCGCACTATTCAGGACCGGGACATGTTTCTGGATCTGAATCTTCAGGATCCAATGTACCAGGAAACGCGCTTTTCTGATCCCAATGCCTATGGTTTCATGTACCCGGACGGCATTGATCCTTATGGCGCTTTTCACCAGGCTTAGGATGGTTGGGACGATCCGGCTGACGAGTAGGGGTTGCTTTCTTTTGATGGTGGTGTCGAATAAATGAGTATCTTAGTTTCTTGTGTTTGTTTTTATTCTGTCTTTTGCGGTCCTTCGGGGACCTATGTGTGGTTGGATCTAGTAGTTTGCAGTCCTACGTGGACTTGGTATTTGTCTTTCTCATGTTGGTAAACTCTCGTAGAGGAGAGTCTTTTAATTTGTCTTATATAGTATGAGTGTCCTGCATGTATTCATCTCTAACTTCCATATATCAATACATGCTTTTTATTCTATGCTCTTGTCCATATTATTGCTATATCTTTTAATTTCTGTTTTTTTTATCTTTGACTAAGTGACAAATGGGGAAAAAATGTATTGAGGGGGAGTTGTCTACCTACGGGGGAGTTACTCCCTGAAGATGATATCTCTCTATTTTGTCAATTATCAAAATGGGGGAGATTGTTGGCACATTTTATTTTGATATATTAACAGCGTCTTCGTAGTTTAGTTTTCTATGTCTTCAGATTCATATCTTCTCAGAAGCTCTACTACATAAAGTCTTTCCTTTCAAGTGCTACCATTCTTTGCATTGAAGACTGAAGCAGATACCGGCGCTCCTTGTATAAGACGGCTTCCTCCTGCTTAGAGTCTTCGAGTTTGTAGAAAGTCTAGGTATATCTGTAAACACTTAAGGACAGATGACAAAGAAAAAGCATAAGTCAAAAATCAATTTCTTATAGAGCGGCATACCGGCGGTATACCATTTTTATCGTACACAAAGCTGCTGTGACAAATTGTTAGCATACCGGCGGTATGCTCCGGCATACCGGCGGTATACCATTTTTATCACCCACAAACTTGCTGTGACAAATTATCGGCATACTGACGGTATGCTCCGGCATACCGGCGGTATACCACTTAGTGGACCACAAAAATGTTCTATGATAAAACGTCGGCATACCGACGGTATGCTCCGGCATACCGACGGTATACCGTTTTGTTTGCCTGAAAACGTTCTGTGATAAAATGTCGGTATACCGACGGTATACCGCGACATACCGACGGTATACCGGGTTTCATAAATTTGATTTTTGAATTGCTCTGACTAGCATTAATGGCCGTATTTAATGCTCTCAAACGGTCATTAATATGACCGTTACTATTTGACCGGTATACCGACGGTATGCCGCTGCATACCGACGGTATGCCGATCTGGCTGTATCCAGAGCATTAAATGCCACCCACCCTTGGTTTCTCTATAAAAGAAAGCTCTCTCTCTCATGAGGTGAGCTCTCTCTCTCATGAGATTTTCACCAACTCTTGCCTAAATTTTCCAAACAACCAAGAGCTCCACCATTAATACTCTACCAAGCTTTTAATTGTCATCCTCTCCCAAAGTGCTAGAGTATTTAAGAGTTGTAATTTTCGATCCTCACGTGTTAGAAGATCATCTAGTTCTCTTCTCATTTGTTTGAAGTTGGCGAGCCTTCGTAAGAAAACTCGTGTGTTGAAGTTGGCGAGTCTTCGGATCCAAACTCGTGTTGAAGTTGGCGAGTTCTTTGGATCCAAACTCGTGTGTACTATTTGATTAAATAGTGGATTTAAGCCGGAGATAGTTCCGGGACTGGATTACCTCAAGCGAGGATACCAGGATACATCTTGTGTTTGATCTGCTCACTCTTTACTTTTATTTGTCATATATTGCTTCTGTTGCTCTAGTTATTTTTTATTTCCCTATTCACCCCCCCCCCTCTAGAGTTCTACACTATCTAGGCTATACAAGCCAATAGCACACCTACACTGGCATTCAAGCCATATACACAGGCTATGAGCCATAGGCTATAGGCCATAGGCTAGAACACATTTTCGCACATTACAATATTAATCTAATTTAGTATAGTACACACACATTTCACACATTTAAAATTATATTTAATTTAATATAAATAACCACATTATATATATATATATAATTTTTTTTTAAAAAAAATATATATATATATATGTATATATAAAAATATATATATATATAAAAATATATATATATTATATATATATATATATATATATATATATATATATATATATATATATATATATATATATATATATATATATATGTATATATATATATATAAATATATTTATATATATATATATATATATATATATATATATATATATATATATATATATATATATATATATATATATATATATATATATATATATATTTATATATATATATATATATATATATATATATATATATATATATATATATATATATATATATATACATATATACATATATACATATGTATATACATAGAGTGATAGGGAGGAATACATGTGCTTGTGTCATGGTGTGTGTGTGTGTAAAAAAAAAATATATATATATATATATACATATATACATATGTATATACATAGAGTGACAGGGAGGAATACATGTGCTTGTGTCAAGGGGTGTGTGTGTGTACATGTGAACAGTAGAGTGTAAAATATATATATATATATATATATATATATATATATATATATATATATATTTTACACTAATATATATATATATATATATATATATATATATATATATATATATATATATATATATATATATATATATATTAGTGTAAAATATATATATATATATATATATATATATATATATATATATATATATATATATATATATATATATATACACATATATACATATGTATATACATAGAGTGATAGGGAGGAATACATGTGCTTGTGTCAAGGTGTGTGTGTGTGTAAAAAAATATATATATATATATACATATATACATATGTATATACATAGAGTGATAGGGAGGAATACATGTGCTTGTGTCAAGGTGTGTGTGTGTGTACATGTGAACAGTAGAGTGTAATATAGTGTGTGGCATGGTGTGTGTTGAGAGTTGAAGGTAGTGTGTATATGAGGGTGGAGTGAAACATAGAGTGTATGTGACAGTGTCTTATGAGTGCTAACTGCAAGCTAACAATGAGTGATATATGGAAAAACAGTAAACAAACTCAAATTTCAAAATGACAGTTATATTGAACCCAATTGACAGTTTATTACTATCCCAATCAAATCGAATCCCCATCAATTGATAACATCAAACCCCATGAATCAATTTACAGTGAACTCACAAATACATGAGAATTTAATCATGGCAGTAACTCATCAAAATTTAGTTTGAAAACTGGAAATTAAGTTAGAAAACAATTTTAGTTTTTTCAACAAAGGACCAATGACAGTTAACTCAAGGACTCAATCAACACATCCAATTCGAATAACCCCTTCACATTGATAACCCCAATTAGAACAACCTAATCAGTGAACTAACAATAAGTATATGGATTAACATGGGAATCTAAGAATCATAAAAATCAGTTAAGAATAGGAATGTTAAAATCAGGATTTAATCCTGTCACATGCATTCAGTCCCACATTTCATCACACCCTTCCTCATTCGAAATCCTATTTCCCTTGAAACAACCTATTCTAACATGAAAGTCCAACCTAATAGTAACTAACATAGGTTTACTTGAATCTATCATGTAATTTGGATCATTAAATTTCAGTTAGAATAGGAAATGAAAATTCGAAAATGAAGAACAGGGTATAAGTATCAGTCAACAGTCCTTTCAAATATCGAAATCCCATTTTAAAATGCAAAACCAAACACAAATCAGTAAACAACATTATAGTGATGTAATTACACATGTAGGTGAACTCAAATATGGCAAATACACATTAAGAAATCAGATTAAACAGGGATTAATATCTCAGGATTCGGAAAAATGAACTGAGTATCAGTCAAATAGGAGAATTTCAAATTCGATATCAAAAACACATTAAAATGCCAATTAGATGGTTGGTAATTCATGTCACATATGTGTAGGTGTCCCTCAAGTCCTCTAGTGTCACCTAGAGTCGGATACGGCGTGTTCACACATCATGAACCACTCTCGTACACACACAGACACGCCGTCTCGTGCACGCGTGCACTCGTGTCTAGGACACGACACAACACGTGGGTGTGCACCTAGGTTCGCCTAGGGTAGGGCTACCTCATAGACACCCTACACTGTGTCCACGAGACTCCAGGACAAGACACGGAGCCCGTGTCAGCGCACGGATTGTAGCTGTACGTGCGCAGCACGTGCCCAATGCGGGCACGATAGATCCACGTGTAGTCAACCATCTGCTCCCAAATTTGGGGAGCATGATGTCAGACATTGCCACTCACTCCATACAAAATTTCGTGTCCGGAAGTGTCCTGTGTCACGAGATATGGACCCCGATAGGCAGGACACAGGCGTAGGGTTCGTGCTGCGTGTCCAAGGCTAAAAACGTGACACAAACCGACACGAAACACCAAACACCCTTCACAAAAGTTCATACACACACCTAGATCTACAGATCTATGTAATTAGAATTTCAAATTTCGAAAATAAATTCCTAAGAAGCATTTCTATAAACACCTATGCACCTATTACGATACGTGTCCGATACGGACACGAAATGGACACGAATTGTGCCCAAATCTCGGAGACAGCTAGGGAATCCTTAAACCTAGCCCTAATGCAAAAAAAAAAGGAAAAACAATGGGTTTAGTTGGTTTACCTATTGAGTGTCAATCCTCCAAGAAAGCCCCAATGGAAAGATTCCAAGTACCAACTCCAAATCTCCAAAGGAACCCAAAACTGAGATTAACCTCCAGAAATAATAAACATATAGAAATTAGAACCTAATGCAAAAGACTAGGATAAAAAAAGAATCAAAATAAATTTATGGGGATTTTTGGTAGGGAAAAAATACCTTTTCTTCAAAACTAGGTCAAGCTCTAAAAGAGGCAAGAACTCCTCAACATGACATTAAATAGGGAGGGGCTCTCCTATGGCTGGTCATAAGTGGAATAATTAGGGTTAGGGTTTCCTAAATTGGCCCATGGGCTTAAGTCATGATTAATTAAGTCATGAAGTCATAAGCCATCTCATAAAACCATAAATCTTGACTTAAATTCACTAAACCAAATCCCCTCATTCTAAAACTAACATCTAATGACTAAAATGGGTTAACTCAATTTAGACTAGGGTTACCATGGCTAGGGTTAGGCTCTAGGCTAGTCTACAAGTCTCACTAAGTCAATGTCCAAACTAGGAATCCCAATCCAATATTTTAACCAATAATTCTAATAAGCCAAAATGACCAAATTACTACTAGGCTAAAAATGATAATAAATTATCCTAATGACATGGTTAGGCTCTAGGTCATGCAGTCACTAGGGTTTCACTAGCAGCACATCAAAATTACAAGTCATGACTTAAAACAGTTTTTAAATAGTTTAAAAATGATTAAAAATTACCAAAAATTATAATGTGAAATAAATAACAATATAATTTCAAAATTTCAAAATTACCCTCATCTGAAAAACTGGATGTTACAATCCTACCCCCTTAGAAAAATTTCGTCTTCGAAATTAAGATGATCGCACCCCTTCTAGGTCAAACATAGTCAAGGGTCAATCACTAGTCAATTTGTAAAACCCGTAATTTTTAATAATTAATTTAGTGTTATAAATTAGATTTAATAAATATTATTTCTGGAATTTTTAGTGTGGGTCAAACTCGTAAAATTTTATAATAATTTATTGCTAAATATATTATTATTATTTTCCTGGATTTTTGTGTCCCGGACCTGTTTCAGAACCCAAGTTCGAATTCAAGCCAATCTCGGTTTTTGAAATCATTAAATTAAATATTATTTGATATAATATGATTTGAGATTTCATAAAGAAAAAAATACTTATAACTTCCTCATTTAAAGCTCACTCTCTTCATTACTCTCTCTTTCTCTCTCTTAATGTTACAACTCAGCAAAGGAGTAAACCCGTTCCTTTTCCTTCCCTTTTCCGAACGGCTCGGCCGACCCCTCCGTTCCTAGCCGCCGGCGACCTCTCGGTTTTCGATAACCCCCGCTCACTTCTCCACCCTATAAAACCCCCTTCATCCCTCCATTCACCATCACCACCAACTCCCAAAACCCCTAAACCTCTGTGCCCTAGATCCGACCGACCCCCTCCGGCGCCAAGTCTGGCGTACACCTCCCGATCGATCCCGAGCCCGGCGTTCCTCGCCGCCCGTGCGTGACCCAGCCGGCCCGACCAGCGCCGCCGTTTTCGGCCGACCTCTCGTGGCCGTGAACCGCGACCCCTTCGCCGCTGTTTTCCCGTGCCTCCCCGCTGCTGTTCCCAACCCCGATCCTTTGTCCAGCGCTTTTACGTGCCCTGGTTGCTGTCCAGATCTGTGGCACGTCTCACTGTCCGCGTGTTCCTGGATCGTTCCGAGTCCGCAAAATTTTTCTCTAATATTCACCTGAGAGCTCTAGCCGAGCAACTTCTGGTATATTTTCGTTGCCCCATTTTCATTTTCATAGTCTATGATGAATTTTGGTCCATGAATTCCCCGGGAATTCGGTAAACGAGACATTTTCGGATTTTCTGAAATCCTTTCGAAAACGTTCTGTGAGTTCTCGGAATATTTCTATGGTTTGGTTTTCCAATTCCTTTCGAAAATGGTTCTGTGGCTTATTTTTCTTTGAGTGTTTCTGTGCTTCTGGAATTTCTGAGGAGTTTCGGGTTTTCCGATTACCAATTCGGGTTTTTCGAATAATTTTCGGAAACATTTCTGTGAATTGGTTTTATGGTATTTTTGGTTTCTGGATAATTTCGGTTTACCGAATAGCGGAAATAGGCTGTGGATGTATTTTTCGGTTCGATAATATTTTTCGGGTTTTAATATTATGGTGTAAATAATTTCATGGGTTAATTCCATGGTTGGGATATTATTTGTGTATTGTTGGAGAATTTTCCCAGTTTTGGGTTATCTCGAAAATAGAGGGAATGCTGTCGAAATTTTTATAAAAATTATACAAATGAATTTCAAAACGGTTTTCGAAAATATTTATAAATTAGATTTTTGGGCGACGACCGTACTGGTCCATGGGCCCTAACTAAATGCAAACGAAACCGGGGTTTCCGGACGTTGAGGCATTAGCTATTTTGACGATTGGACCAAGACTGAGACTCTTAATAATCTTTAGTTTAATTTAATTTATTAACTTTGTTTTAGTAATTAAAGTGCAGGATATTATTTAGAGCTAACTAACCTTTTCTCTTATTTCAATTTATGTAAAAAGGCCTGTAAGGGCATAAGCCCATCTTTCCTATTTTTCTCTATGGCAATGTATTTCTGTAGCATAGTTTTTCTTTATGTTCTGAGTTATTGTTTTGGCTTTAAACGCATAGATTATTAAAATGAGTATTTATTTTAATATAGAAAATTAATAAGGTTTTCTCACAGTAAATAAATTAGTAAAATTACAAGTTTGTTATTAAACAAATTCATGTTCTTCTCAATTTTAAGAAAGATGTAGTTTTATTATATAATTATAAAATACCAAGTTTTGCCAATAAACTGATAAATACAAAGTTTTCTCGAAATTAAATATAAAGTGATCTTTCTTGCATAATTAAATATAAATGCACTAGATAATCGATTTTGTTTGTGACAGTATAATAAAGATTAAAATTTGACTAGGACAAATTTAGAGATTGTAACTAGCACATCTAGTATAGCAACTCTAGAAATCTAAGACAGACTTCTCGATTGTAGGGTTTCGAGGGAAAAGTCTGAATCTCAGAGTCAACTTTTCCAATCCAGTCAAACCAAGGCAAGTACAATTTGTGTTAGTTTACCAATTATTTAGTAATCGTTTTATTGCAAGTTTAAACCACGATACAACACGGAACTCTCTCTGAGAGCATTGACTGATTGACTGTTGGGTACTGGGGAGTAGTGTAATGAGTATGACCACATCCAAAGTAGTATACTGACTGTGTTAGCTTACCCCTCATACACACGGGGAAAAGCCATATCGTATCAATAGGATACAACTGTACAACCCAATCCGGTCATATTCATTGCCTATTCACATCACAATATTTTAACTGCTGGAAAACTATTTATTTTAAATTGTTTAAAAGTGCATAACTCTATTATTATTTCAATTGTTGGATTATCATGAATTGTACTTTGCTCCCTCCTGACTGGAGACCAACATTTTTAGGTGATTGCGTCATCGAGGATCTGATGTCTAACTCTGGTCCCGAAGAACTTGGAACCCCAGAATCTTAAGAGCTGGATTAGTGTTTATTTTTCTTTTGAAAACAAGTATAATAATTGAATGCTGTATTAATGTTTGTTGTATTTCAGGCTTTACAAATTGAATAAAAAATGTTTTTATATTTCGTTAGAATTTTATCTGCATGTGTTTCACTGCTTGATACAGCTTACTGTCGCCGTCTCAACAACGGTGCAGGCTGGGCATGATCCGATTCGACCCAAGAAATTGGGACCGGGTCGTGACATGTTTTTAGTGGTGCCCCATGCAGGTCAGATCTGTAAATTGGTCTAGTCAACTTAGTCTAGACCATCGCGCAGTTCTGTAACTTAACCTCGGGATAGTTGAGACTTTAGGAAAACAGACTTTAGAAACAACTAGAACACTTAGATGATATACACTATGTTACATTATTGGGCCGAAAATTATTTACTTAAATATCTATTTTTGTCTGCTTATAGATTCGTAGGATACCTTGTTTGTGTTTGTACCTAAACCTTATCTAGATTAGGCTAATTGTACCTTTGAGTGTCCCATGACTTTCGAGATTATTTTTCTACCATAATTTTCAGGTTCTAGTCTACCTTAGGATTCATATTCTTTTTGGAATAAGATTGAATTCTTTAGTCTTCTTCTTCTTTATCAAACCTAAATTTCGAATTCTTCATTACTTCTCTACCTTTAATTGAAATCTTGATTCGTTCGCTATGTAGAATTTCGAATTCTCTTAGCAACCCTGATAAATTCTTATCTACCCAATATATATCTACAACCATTATATCCAATCTTATTTCCAATTGATTGACTTTTTCGAAATCAATTTTGAACTAAATTCTGGGACCATAAAGCCTAAAGGTCAATTATTACCAGAAGAATTAGTTCAGTTCATGATTCTCCTAACGGAGTTATTTTCAATTTCAATATTGTTCTCTCCTGTGTTTTTCCAAAAAAAATCGAGAATATTTTCATATGTTGACTTCCTCCACTCATCTTAAAACCCTACTCTCTCTATGCAATTTCTTGATCAAATCAAGGCCTAGAAAGCTTCTATGATCATGAAGCAGGAACGGTCAGAAAATTGATCACATTTTTGAATCCATTCTATTGTTAAATTTCCTTTAGTCAAGGAGATTTTTAGCTGTCCCAAAGCTATTTAATTTCTTGGCGTTACTAGACAATTTCATTTTGATTACCTTGAATCAATGAGACTTACCTTCTCTCAAATTTTCAACTTTCCTTAGTTATGAAATTATTCTTCTCAAAAATAATTTTTTTGTATTCCCTGAGTGATTTGTCAAAATATTATCATTGGTTTTTTCTTACTTAATCCGAAGCGGTGATGCTTCTATCTTATCTAGTATTTGACTCAATTATTCAAATCAAGCTTGATCGTTTCATCTTTGGAAAAGAAAATCTGAGAACAGATACTCCTCTTAATTTTAGCCCCAGTCTCTTGAATCTCAAACACATATTTTGATAAATCCCTTAATCTCAGAAGAACAATTATCTACATTTTTCATCCTGTTTAGAACTTTAAACTCGATTGAATTTTTGAAATTCCTCTGAAATTCACATGGACAAAGCTGAGAAAATATTTAGCAACATAATATGACTCCGCACATTTACGTGATAGTCATTTATCTGAATTATGGAAAACTACAAATTTACTGCAGCTAGTTGTGTACTGGCGAGGCATAAACTCTAAGTTGAAATAATGACAGGTAATCATTAGGTTTCCAAATATTATTGAAACTTTGTTCTATGTTTGCTTAGCCATGAAATGGATAAAGTTGGAAGATTACCCGGTAAACTAAATTATTCAAGTTATGGAGTCAAAAATTCATTGTAGTCAGGTGCACACTGGCGAGGCATGAATTTGAAACAAAGTGACCTCGAAAATAATTGGTTTTCGAATATTAATAAGGCTGTATTCATATCATGGTTATCTTTAATCACTTTAAGGATTTGTATCCTAGCACTTACTCCCACCTCCAGAAATGATCTATCGAATTATATTCTTGTCATGGCTATTTTTAATCACCTTCACTATCTTAAAATCGTACAATTTGTTGATTCTTCCTGAGTCACAAACTTCTATACCTCATCCCAGTTTGAATTGAAAATTATCCCTCATTTCGGAAAATTACATTCTCTTTTGTTTCTCAAATAAACTAATGTCGAATTGTATGACCTTTCTATTTTATATGATCTCATTTAAAATTTTCTATCTTATGATTATATAATTTATACCTCGATTTTACTCGTGTCTAAAATGATTTTTGATCACAACAAATATTCTAACTCTATCTCAGATAATTTTTGAAACATGCTGATATTTATCTTTATACCTAGCAATCATGCTTCGAATCTGATTCTGTCTAATAATGTAAATTTAGAATAGTTTATAACATGGATTTCTAGAGTACATGAGTTACGGATAAAAAATGAGATGAATATGAATATATGTGATTTAAATTTACATTAAGAAAGAGATAATTAATGATGTGAATACCAAAGCAAATTGATATTTAGGGTAGAGGTGGTTAAATGACAAGCATGAGGATACATTTTAGGAAGACGCATGATAAATCAGATGATCAAAATAAGAAAAGAATTTGGACTTAAAGGTGTAACTAAGCGAGGATGAAAATTGTATAAAAGCCAGGATTAAAAAAATGGAAAGATTGGTTGGAAAGATGTAATAAGATTTATTTTGAGAAAGTTTAGTTAAATAGAGGAATTGAGCTTAATCGTGATTTCATAGAGAGTTTGAGATCAAATCGGAAATGAAGATATATACATGATAGTCAAAAATCGCAGTAATGATCATCTATGAGAAAGAAATGGATCGTGACAAATCGGAATATTAAAACGTGGTGTAGGATTTTAGATATGATATTGGGCACCAAGGCTTGACATTGAAGTATTAAAGACTAGGAGTATCAAATCATAGAATTAAATTGAATATATTAGCAAGTTGGGAGAAATACATATTGCATGAATATGAGATGTGTTCAAGATTGAAAATATAGAAGACAAAAAGGTGATTGGCAATTTAGGAATGAAATCGGGAATTTACTAATCATGGAGAATAACAATATTTCTAAGGAGGGAAGAATGTAAATTAAATAGTGGATAAAAATTAATGAATATATAGTATTAGATGAGTTTTGTGATTGTTAACCTACTTGGGCATAAGACTGTTAAGGAAAATGTCCAAACTGATTTCAGGCATGATTGCATGATTAAAACCCTGACCCTGCCCTTTAAATTTCGAGGACGAAATTTTCTAAGGAGGAAGGTTGTGAAACCCGTAATTTTTATTAATTAATTTAGTGTTATAAATTAGATTTAATAAATATTATTTCTGGAATATTTAGTGTGGGTCAAACTCGTAAAATTTTATAATAATTTATTGCTAAATATATTATTGTCATTTTCTTGGATTTTTGTGTCCCGGACCTGTTTCAGAACCCAAGTTTGAATCCAAGCCAATCTCGATTTTCGAAATCATTAAATTAAATATTATTTGATATAATATTATTTGAGTTTTTCATAAAGAAAAAAAAATACTTATAACTTTCTCATTTAAAGCTCACTCTCTTCATTACTCTATCTTTCTCTCTCTTAATGTTATAACTCAGCAAAGGAGTAAACCCGTTCCTTTTCCTTCCCTTTCCCGAACGGCTCGGCTGACCCCTCCGTTCCTAACCGCCGGCGACCTCTCGGTTTTTGGTAACCCCCGCTCACTTCTCCACTCTGTAAAACCCCCTCCATCCCTCCATTCACCATCACTACCAACTCCCAAAACCCCCAAACCTCTGTGCCCTAGATCCGACCGACCCCTCCGACGCCAAGTCCGGCGCACCCCCCCGGCCGACCCCGAGCACGGCGTTCCTCGCCGCCCGCGCGTGACCCTGCCGGCCCGACCAGCACCGCCGTTTCCGGCTGACCTCACGTGGCCGTGACCTGCGGCCCCTTCGCCGCTGTTTTCCCGTGCCTCCCCGCTGCTGTTCCCAACCCCGATCCTCTGTCCAGCGCTTTTACGTGCCCTGGTTGCTGTCCAGATCTGTGGCACGTCTCACTGTCCTCGTGTTCCTGGATCGTTCCGAGTCAGCAGAATTTTTCTCTAATATTCACCTGAGAGCTCTAGCCGAGCAACTTCTGGTATATTTTCGTTGCACCGTTTCCATTTTCATAGTCTATGATGAATTTTGGTCCAGGAATTCCCCGGGAATTCGGTAAACGAGACATTTTTGGATTTTTCAAAATCCTTTCGGAAACGTTCTGTGAGTTCTTGGAATATTTCTATGGTTTGGTTTTCCAATTCCTTTCGGAAATGGTTCTGTGGCTTATTTTTCTTTGAGTGTTTCTGTGCTTCTGGAATTTTCGAGGAGTTTTGGGTTTTCCGATTACCAATTTGGATTTTTCGAATAATTTTCGGAAACAATTCTGTGAATTGGTTTTATGGTATTTTTGGGTTCTGGATAATTTCGGTTTACCGAATACCGGAAATAGGCTGTGGATGTATTTTCTGGTTCGATAATATTTTTCTAATTTTAATATTATGGTGGAAATAATTTCATGGGTTAATTCCCTAGTTGGGATATTATTTGTGTATTGTTGGAGCATTTTTCCAGTTTTTGGTTATCCCGAAAATAGAGGGAATGCTGCCGAAATTTTTATAAAAATTATACAAATGAATTTCAAAACGGTTTTCGAAAATATTTATAAATTGGATTTTTGGGCGACGACCGTACTGGTACATGGGCCCTAGCTAAATGCAAACGAAACCGGGGTTTCAAGACGTTGAGGCATTAGCTATTTTGACGATTGGACCAAATCTGAGACTCTTAATAATCTTTAATTTAATTTAATTTATTAATTTTGTTTTAGTAATTAAAGTGCAGGATATTATTTAGAGCTAACTAACCTTTTCTCTAATTTCAATTTATGTAAAAAGGTCTGTAAGGGCATAAGCCCATCTTTCCTATTTTTCTCTATGGCAATGTATTTGTGTAGCATAGTTTTTCTTTATGTTCTGAGTTATTGTTTTGGCTTTAAACGCATAGATTATTAAAATGAGTATTTATTTTAATATAGAAAATTAATAAGGTTTTCTCACAGTAAATAAATTAGTAAAATTACGAGTTTGTTATTAAACAAATTCATGTTCTTCTCATTTTTAAGAAAGATGTAGTTTTATTACATAATTATAAAATACCAAGTTTTGCCAATAAACTGATAAATACAAAATTTTTCCGAAATTAAATATAAAGTGATCTTTCTTGCATAATTAAATATAAACGCACTAGATAATCGATTTTTGTTTGTGACAGTATAATAAAGATTAAAATTTGAGTAGGACAAATTTAGAGAATGTAACTAGCACATCTAGTATAGCAACTCTGGAAATCTAAGACAGACTTCTCGATTGTAGGGTTTCGAGGGAAAAGTTCGAATCTCGGAGTCATCTTTTCCAATCCAGTCAAACCAAGGCAAGTACAATTTGTGTTAGTTTACCAATTATTTAGTAATCGTTTTATTGTAAGTTTAAACAACAATGCAACACAGAACTCTCTCTCTGAGAGCATTGACTGATTGACTATTGGGTACAGGGGGAGTAATGTAATTAGTATGAGCACATCCAAAGTAGTATACTGACTGTGTTAGCTTACCCCTCATACACATGGGGATAAGCCATATCGTATCAATAGGATACAACTGTACAACCCAATCCGGTCATATTCATTGCCTATTCACATCACAATGTTTTAACTGCTGAAAAACTATTTATTTCAAATTGTTTAAAAGTGCATAACTCTATTATTATTTCAATTGTTGGATTATCATGAATTGTACTTTGCTCCCTCCTGACTGGAGACCAAAATTTTTAGGTGATTGCGTCATCGAGGATCTGATGTCTAACTCTGGTCCCGAAGAACTTGGAACCCCAGAATCTTAAGAGCAGATTAGTGTTTATTTTTCTTTTGGAAACAAGTGTAATAATTGAATGTTGTATTAATGTTTGTTGTATTTCAGACTTTACAAATTGAATAAAAAAATATTTTTATATTTTGTTTGAATTTTATCTGCATGTGTTTCACTGCTTGATACAGCTTACTGCCGCCGTCTCAACAACGGTGCAGGCTGGGCATGATCCGATTCGACCCAAGAAATTGGGACCGGGTCGTGACACAATTTCTCAACATCCTAGTACTTGGTTATCAGCTGGTCAACTTCTTAGGATTTCACCTATGCTAGCTACCTAAGTGTTGGCCACTAGAATTTAGCAAAAGAGAAACTCTATAATAGGCTAGCTCTTAACTTCCCAATCCTATCAAGTCATCCATAACTAAATACCTACAAGCTAAGCACACCAATCCCAAATACTATATATATATATATGCTCAAAAACAACAACCCATCACATATATCCTAAATATATCATTTATATATATATATGACTGATCCACCAAGGGTTAAAGTAGACTAAACTTATAAGTGACTGAACAGATGCTTAGAAGTTAGGCTAAGGATGAATGGTCCGAATCATCAGTGTAGGCAAAAGGGAATGATGCTAAGGAGATTGAATTTATAAGCTAAAGGACAGGACATTTGGGTCCACTTGTAAGGTCAAAGTGAAAGGAAACCTACATGGTGACTGAAACATGCCTCTAGATCATCCTGGCCTCTCCTCTCTAGCTGGCTGAACTAACTACATGCAGGATAGTGGTCTGATAGAAGTGAACCAAACTAGTGTACAGGGAATGCAATAGGCAATATACTACAAATGAGTGCAGGCTACATACCAAATCAAAATACATTACATATATACAAGCTATATATATATGCTTTGCCCTCATCACCCCAACTCTACTCAAGTCTAATAACACTAACTCCCTACCACATGCCTATCACTCCAAGAACAGGTCAGATACTGCAGGGTGTGTTGGGACAGAACAGTGGTGTAGCATGGCTGCATATAAAGATGTAGAACAATCACATGTAGGACAATGATATGTAGGACACCTACATATGGAAAATTGAACCAATGCCCAGGTATAGGCTTTTGGATGACTGAACCAACAATGATAGAAAGGGTTTGGACATGTATCTGGACAGATGGGCTATCATCTGTATCTAATACAATGAAAGAGGGACAGAACAATGATCAAGGGAGAACTCTTATCAACAACCCACATTATATCCTAATATATACAACTGTCCAAGTGGACTGAACAACCATGCCCAAGAAAAGTTTGAACTCCACTATAGGGCAGGTACTGCAGGTTAAAATGAAGGGTATCGCAAGGTTATCAATAAAGTAAAATGCTAAGAGATGTAGTATGTCACCATGTACAGAAGTAAGCATGAGTGCAGACCTCTAATATACATGATACTGGCTCTCCAGATGTGCAGAATATGATAAGTGGTTGATGGTTCTATTGGTGAGTCAATAATTGGGGTCTGAACTATGGTCCAGTGAAACATATGATGCAACATGGTATGTAATAAAATTTGAGTGCAGTGAACAACTTGTACAAGTCTGAACCAAGGAGACATGGTATCTAGTGAAGGGTCTGCACACTGTCTATAAAGGTTGATCAAACATGACTGAACTCAACACAAGGAGAACTTAACTAAAATAGGAAGTGGACCAATATAGGCTAACAATATGTCAATAATCCTATACAACAATGACCTATAGGTACCAACCAAACCCATATCCCATATGCCAATATCATCTGTAACCTATCTATATATATAGACCTCTCAGTCTTAGGTGAAACTACCACTATACTCAAGGACAGGCTCTGGTCATGGGTGCCTCACTGGAAAAAGGTAAGGGAAAATAATAACAATCATCAAGGTTGTAAGGCATACTAACATCCTATATGGAAACTGGTTGGTCAGGGAAATCATCTACAATGGGTTACTATTCTAATACCAATGCTAACTATCATCTCTAGGGTACAGACACTCTACAAGTCATCATATCATTACACTATGAAAGAACTACATATGAATAAGCTCTACAAAACTAAATATCCCTACTCCTAAGTTATTTTATGATGGAATACAATTTTTTATAACAACAGAAGGGTATGATAATCATATGCGTCTGTCCAAAATCATGTTGTTCAGAGTCTTCGTCATGCTAGTGAGCAAGGCTACGATAATCACAGAGTCCTTGACTAAGGTACATACCTCTAGGTTCATGGTATTTAAAATTTTCGCGTTGCCGCATACGACGGCGAAAACCTTAAATTCCCACACCCGAGAAATACGTCTAAAATCTGACTATATGTCCTCACTATGCCAGCTAACACGACTATCAAAGATTCTAGATCCCATAACTGAGGTGACCTAGCCCATATGATTTTTCTCAGAAGAAAAACAAATATAACACAGGAACAACTGAACAAAATTGATCAGTCAACAAGGAACAGATGGAATCGAATTTCAAGATAGTTATAAGAGACAATTGCGGGAATGGAATCAAGAAGAACGGAACTTGTAGCAAGATCTCCAATGGTCTATGCATCCTCGACTGTCCTGACGATAGCTCACCCTTGCTGGTTTTTCCTGGTCTGCTGCTGATGCTGCATGAACCGCTGCTGCTAAGAGAAATCGGGATTGACAGGAAAAGGTCTTTGTACAAATAGAGGTGCACCTCCAATGTAGCAAAAATGCCAACTTGAGTCGGCACAACAGAAGCTGCGGTCTCGAGGCCCTGTTGAAAAGGACGAAAGGTGGCCAGCCTCTCGATAGTATCCTCCGAACCGAAGTGATGAGATCATGTCTCCATAACCATCATGAAGACAGATCAAAACAATAAGCAATTACTGAGAATAAAGCGAAAAAATCAAAGGAGGACAGTTTATATTCAAGGAAAAACAATAAGCAGCAAATTTAGATAAAAGAGATATGATAAGGAGTTTTTCCTAGTATGATTGAGTACCTTCAAAATATCCTAATCCTACTGCAGGTTGTAATGATACTCTAGTTCGAGTACCACTACACAAACTCGACCTGCTTGGGCCACCACTAAAAATGTGTCACGACCCACACCCACTGTGAGGGTACGAGTACGTAACAACGCCCAGCCTACGCCGCAGTGTCGGCGGTACAACGCTGTCCTAGGTCAAACATCTAACAATATAAAGGTATCTGTATTATATATACACTTCGAATGGAGGTGACATAGAAATACAGTCTCAATCACATCTAAGGTAGAGCATGATAAAAGATAGATAGATAGATAAGAACAGAATAAAATTTCACAGAGAAATACAATCCAGAAAAAGTCTAAGTGTCTAAGGTAAATACATATCCAGAAACATCAGATAAAACAAACTCCCAGTATATACAATAATCTATCAATGAGAAGACAAGGTAAGAGTCTAAGCTAGCAGCCTAAACCACTGGTGGTAGATCCTCTACTGCAAGTGGGTCCAAGTCACAAGTGATGTCTAAAGCTGCACCATAATGGGTAGACACCAGGGTCTCATCATTCTCTGTAAAATTTTCAACAGGTCCAGTCAGGATAGGAGCGAGTACAGTACAACTCAACAAATTATAACAGGTTAGGAAATATAAACATGCTAGAGAGTAAGATACATGAAACTGAAAGAACAACATGATGTAAAAAGAGAGAGACTATAAGTAAATAGCTACAATATATAGAGAACTATCAGTGACTAGTGATTCAGAGCACAAGATGGTTATGTAAATGGCACAATGTTGTACACGAGTAATCTAAAGAGGTACACGAGTAATCTACTGGATTGAATACATAACCACTTCTACTTCCCCGTCCCAATCAATACACAAGGATCTAGCCAAGTTATCTTATTGTACACAAAGTATAGTCGTATATGAAGATCATGTGAGCACATGAATATACACGATTTTACATGATTTGCACACGAATGTCACGAATATAAGGAGTACACGATGCTCACGATAAAGTACACGAACATGAGATACCCGATGTATCCGCTAAGGGGATAACATCGCACGAAAAGATCTATATAGTACTAATCCGTGTTACCAACGTCTCAGCTTTAAGTAAAGTAATCTAAAGCAGGAAAAATAATCCTAAACAAGATATGAAATGATCAGAGAATGTACTCACCTGTATCCTGAGTATCCGAAGAGAATCTACTGTCCGAGGAGTGGTGTCTGTCTCCTATAGAACAGTACAAGTCACTATAAGTCTAATATAATATAACAGACTTCTACAATGCATCTACATGAAGTTTGGGTTCAAACTGGACTAATGTCAACTCTCGGTCAACTCTAGTCAACTAGACTAGTCAAACTAGGTCAACTAGGTCAAGCCTAAGCCAAACAAGTCTCACTAAGCCTAACCAGCCTATTCTAGCAAGCACACACACACTATCTAGGCTATACAAGCCAATAGCACACCTGCACTGGCATTCAAGCCATATACACAGGCTATGAGCCATAGGCTATAGGCCATAGGCTAGAACACATTTTCACACATTACAATATTAATCTAATTTAGTATAGTTCACACACATTTCACACATGTAAAAATATATTTAATTTAATATAAATAACCACATTAGACATAGACTACATTATAATATATATATCATATATATATATATATATATATATATGATAGGGATAGGGAGGAAAAAAATACATATGTATATACATAGAGTGATAGGGAGGAATACATGTGCTTGTGTCAAGGTGTGTGTGTGTGTACATGTGAACAGTAGAAAAAAAAATGTATATACATAGAGTGATAGGGAGGAATACATGTGCTTGTGTCAAGGTGTGTGTGTGTACATGTGAACAGTAGAGTGTAATATAGTGTGTGTCATGTTGTGTGTTGAGAGTTTAAGGTAGTGTGTATATGAGGGTGGAGTAAAACATAGAGTGTATGTGACAGTGTCATATGAGTGCTAACTGTAAGCTAACAGTGAGTGATATATGGAAAAACAGTAAAGTAAACAAACTCAGGTTTCAAAATGACAGTTATATTAAACCCAATTGACAGTTTATTACTATCCCAATCAATTCGAATCCTCATCAATTGATAACATCAAACACCATGTATCAATTTACAAACTCACAAATACATGAGAATTTAATCATGGCAATAACTCATCAAAATTTAGTTTGAAAACTGGAAATTAAGTTAGAAATCAATTTCAGTTTTTCAACAAAGGACCAATGACAGTTAACTCAAGGACTCAATCAACACATCCAATTCGAATAACCCCTTCACATTGATAACCCCAATTAGAACAACCTAATCAGTGAACTAACAATAAGTATATGGATTAACATGGGAATCTAAGAATCATAAAAATCAGTTAAGAAAATGAATGTTAAAATCAGGATTTATTCCTGTCACATGCATGCAGTCCCACATTTCAGCACACCCTTCCTCATTCGAAATCCTATTTTCCTTGAAACAACCTATTCTAACATGAAAGTCCAACCTAATAGTAACTAACACAGGTGTACTTGAATCTATCATGTAATTTGGATCATCAAATTTCAGTTAGAATAGGAATTGAAAATTTGAAAAATGAAGAACAGGGTATAAGTATCAGTCAACAGTCCTTTCAAATATCGAAATCCTATTTTGAAATGCAAAACCAAACACAAATCAGTAAACAACATGTTGGCCCAATGATTATATTGTGTTTTTGAATATGGCTAATCAGTTAAGTTTAACATAATGATGTCACTAATATTCATATACTCACTATCATGTTGCTACTTAAACTTAGCATTGTCCTAATTGTCCTATATTATATTGCTATGCTTGTATCGTACTGCAACATATTTTGTTGGCCTAACATGCTATCATGTTGTTACTTAAACTTAGCAATGTCCTAATTGTCCTGTATTATATTGCTATGCTTGTATCGTACTGCAACATATTTTACTGGCCTAACATGTATTTGTAGACATGCAGTAAGCATGATCAAACATGATCAAACAGGACATAGACAATGAAGAATTAATGATGGAGCGAAGACGGCATCATACAAAAAGATTTCTCCGAACCACCTAGCGACTTATCCGGGGCCTCGTATCGGGGGTTCCGCTGCCCGGTCAGCGGACAGGCGTCATACAAAAAGATTTCCAGATCTGTTTATCTTTGGACGACTGCTGTCAAAGAAAAAGACGTCTTCAGTTCTACTCAGATATCAGAAGAAAGGCGTCATCAAAGGGCTCTTGGTTTTCCTACTTGTTCTAAGTCTGTAATTTTCAATTTATTGAGTCTAGGAGAATGTGTACGTTGAGTCGCACTGAGTCATCTCAACCCCTAGACATATCTCTCCAAGCTCTACCATACAAACAGACCAATTCCTGAACCAAGCCCAAGCTCCACAAAGTCCAAAAGCCCAATGGACCAATTCTGTCTGCTGGAGACAGAGTTCGGGCCGAACTCTGCCTCCATACAGAGTTCGGGCCGAACTCTGTCCCTTGATTTCCAGCACCCTGATTTTTAGGGTCTGCTTTCTACAAGCTGTCCAACGGCCAAAAAATTTTTGAATTATCCATACCGAATTCTGGCCGAATTCTGCTTGTCCCAAACCCTATAAATAGGCCTTGGTTTCTCTCATTTGAAACCATCCACTCTTCTATTCTTCTTCTCTTACATTGCCTATATAGTCAAGAGCTTTACTCTTCCAATCTACTAGCCACAAAACTTCCTAAGTCCCAAGGTGCTCAAGTGCGATTCAGCTAGAAGTTTTTGTGCAAGAGTTGAAAAGAAAAGTCACTTGGATAATTCCAAGTCGCTTGGAAAAATCCAAGCAAATCGCCACTGCGATCCTCTGTAAGAAGTTGACGTGCTCTTCTGAAGAAAAGGCACGGGTTGTAAACTACTATTTCACAAATAGTGGATTTGAATCCTGAGCTAGAGTTCTCAGGCCTGGACTAGTCCTCCACGAGGAAAACCAGGTTAAAACTGCTGTGTTTGCGTATGCTCTTCTGATCTTTATTTACTTCCGCATTTCCTTCTGATTTATTTACTATCTTGATAGTTATTTTGTGGAGGTGATATAGAGTTTATTTTTATTTGGTGATTATCAACACAAACTCTATTCACCCCCCTCTAGAGTTGCCAACACTTGTGTTTTCACAACATTATAGTGATGTTATTACACATGTAGGTGAACTCAAATATGGCAAATATACATTAAGAAATTAGATTAAATAGGGATTAATATCTCACAGGATTCGAAAAACTGAACTGAGTATCAATCAAATAGGAGAATTTTAAATTCGATATCAAAAACACATTAAAACGCCAATTAGATGGTTGGTAATTCATGTCACATATGTGTAGGTGTCCCTCGAGTCCTCTCGTGTCACCCAGAGCCGGATACGGCGTGTCCACACATCATGAACCACTCTCGTGCACACACAGACACGCTGTCTCGTGCACGCGTGCACTCATGTCTAGGATACGACACACAACACGACACAACACGTGGGCATGTACCTAGGTTCGCCTAGGGTAGGGCCACCTCACAGACACCCTGCACTGTGTCCACGAGACTCCAGGACGCGACAAGGAGCCCGTGTCAGCGTGCGGATTACAGTTTTGTGCGCACAGCATGTTTCCAGTACGGGCACGATTGCTCAACTTGTACTCAACCATCTGCTCCCAAATTTTGGGTGCATGATGTCAGACATTGCCCCTCACTCCACACAAAATTTCGTGTCCCGTAGTGTCCTGTGTCACGAGATATGGACCCCGATAGGCAAGACACAGGCGTAGGGTTCATGCTGCGTGTCCAAGGCTAAAAACGTGACACAAACCGACACGAAACACCAAACACCCTTCACAAAAGTTCAAACACATACCTAGATCTACAGATCTATGTAATTAGAATTTCAAAATTCGAAAATAAATTCCTAAGAAGCATTTCTATAAACACTTATGCACCTATTATGATACGTATCCGATACGGACAAGAAATGGACATGAATTGTGCCCAAATCTCGGGAAGATCTAGGGAATCCTTAAACCTAGCCCTATATTCAAAGAAAACAGGAAAAACAATAGGTTTTGTTGGTTTACCTATTGAGTGTCAATCCTCCAAGACAGCCCCAATGGAAAGATTCCAAATACCAACTCCAAAGCTCCAAAGGAACCCAAAATTGAGATTAACCTCCAGAAATAATAAACATACAGAAATTAGAACCTAATGCAAAAGACTAGGATTAAAAAGGAATCAAAATAAATTTATGGAGATTTTTGGTAGGGAAAAAATACCTTTTCTTCAAAACTAGGTCAAGCTCTAAAAGAGGCAAGAACTCCTCAACATGACATTAAATAGGGAGGGGCTCTCCTATAGCTGGTCATAAGTGGAATAATTAGGGTTAGGGTTTCCTAAATTGGCCCATGGGCTTAAGTCATGATTAATTAAGTCATGAAGTCATAAGCCATCTCATAAAACCATAAATCATGACTTAAATTCACTAAACCAAATCCCCTCATTCTAAAACTAACCTCTAATGACTAAAATGGGTTAACTCAATTTAGACTAGGGTTACCATGGCTAGGGTTAGGTTCTAGGCTAGTCTACAAGTCTCACTAAGTCAAGGTCTAAACTAGGAATCTCAATCCAATATTTTAACCAATAATTCTAATAAGCCAAAATGACCAAATTACCCCTGGGCTAAAAATGATAATAAATTATCCTAATGACATGGTTAGGCTCTAGGTCATGCAGTCACTAGGGTCTCACTAGCAGCACGTCAAAATCATAAGTCATGACTTAAAACAGTTTTTAAATAGTTTAAAAATGATTAAAAATTACGGAAAATCATAATGTGAAATAAATATAAATAAATAATAATATAATTACAAAATTTCAAAATTATCGTTATTTGGAAAACTGGATGTTACAGACTCGTAGCTTTAGGAGACAACAAAAGGAGGTATCGACTGTGATGAGACATATGCCCCAGTTGCGCATTTAGAATCCATTCGCATGTGATGTGCTTTTGCCTATTTTCATAATTTTACACTATTTCAAATGGATGTTAAAAATGCTTTTTTAAATGCTTAAAAGAAGAAGTTTATGTTATGCAACCTCCTGGTTTTACTGATTTCAAAAATCTTGAATATATTTTCAAGTTGAAGAAAGCCTTATACGGACTGAAACAAGCCTCTCGTGCTTGGTATGACTGCCTAAGATCTTTTTTACTTGAATAAGGTTTTTCACAAGGCAAGGTTGATACAACACTTTTCATAAAATCTTTAAATAATAACCTTTTATTAGTACAAATTTATGTCGATGACATTATTTTCGGTTCTACTGATGAATCTCTTTGTCAAGATTTTGTTTAAGTGCATACAGAGTGAATTTGAGATAAGCATGATGGAAAAGTTGAAGTTCTTTCTTGGACTATAAATCAAACATACCACAAATGGGACGTTCAGCAACCAAGCAAAGTATACAAAGGATATGCTAAAGAAGTTTGATCTTGAGTCAGCCAAACCGCTTGGAACTCCGATGGCAACTTCAACTAAGCTTGACATAGATGAACAAGGCAAACCAGTCGATACACATAAGTATCGAAGTATGATCGGCAGTTTATTATATCTAACTGCTAGTCGCCCTGATATAATATTTAGTGTTTGCTTATGTGCACGATTCCAAGCTAACCATAAGGAATCACACTTGAGCTTTGTTAAGCGTATCTTCTGATACCTTAAGAGCACTTCTTCTGTCGACATATGGTATCCTAAAACTACGTCCTTTGACCTAACCAGTTATTCGGATGCTGATTTTACTGAATACAATGTGGATAGAAAAAAGTACTAGCAGAACGTGTCATTTTCTAGGAAAATCTTTAGTCTCATAGTTTAGTAAGAAACAAAGTTTTGTTGCATTATCAACTATTGTGGCCGAGTATATCTTTGTAGGACATTGTTGTGCACAAATTTTATGGATGAAGCAAACTCTAGAAGACTACAACCTGCAATATTCACACATTTCCATATTATGTGACAATTCTAGTACGATCAATTTGACTAAAAATCATGTATGTCACTCACGCACCAAGCATATTGAGATACGACATCACTTTCTTAGAGATCATCAACCAAATGGAGACAATAATTTAGAATATGTTGACACATGACATCAATTAGCTGATATCTTTACTAAACCTTTGGCAGAAGATAGGTTCAACTATTTACGTCGAGAATTAAGAATTTAGATATCAATAATATTAATTGACTTTTTTTTTTGAATTTGTTCCAATACTTAATGATTATTTTAGAGACAAGCTTACAAAGTGTCTGTCTGTCACCAAGACGATAAACGCTTAAGCAAAACGGAACATAAACATCCATCATGGATCTCCGCTAGCTGGGATAGTATTCCTACAGCTAATCTGAGATAATCAACACGTAACGAAAATTAATTTGTTAAATAATTTTAATTATATTAATTAAAATTTAAAATTAATAACTTTTGAATTAAAAAGTTAAAAAAATTGATAAATTTGCATAAATTGATATTATTTTAGTTGTAAAATAGTTAAAGAGAGTTCAACATAGTTCATGCCGAACTCAGGCCGAACTCTGTTGACTAAGTTGCAACAGACCGAGTGGGCCCCATTTCTCCTATTTATTATCCTCATTCATCTTCCTCCCCTCTTCCATGAAAAGCATCTCCGAACCCACCAAAACCCTAACCCTAATTCAACTCTTTCTCCCAATCTACTTGGAATTTTGACTCAAAACTTCAGATTCGGGATCTCGGGTTCATTTTCTACAACATACTCAATTTTTGGAAGAAATAATCTCTATTTTCCATCTTTCTTCTATTTCAATTTCTAGAAATTTTCTTTACAATGGCACCTAAGTTCTTTATAAAGAAAAGGAAGAGTGATGAAGTATCCTCATCCTATCAACAACCTTCCATTTTCTCTCTGGTCCAACCGGACGATGGTTCTTTTTGTGGTTACTAATTTGCGATGCTAGACCAATCGAAAGAGTGGTTTAGTGATTTTTATGATCGTACCATCTGTGTCGGCACTCCAATTAATTTTAATATTTTTTTGGACCATCTTACAGCTTTTCAGCTTTTATAACTCAATAACTTAGTAGCAAAATAATTTCCTGTCGCCCTTAACTATATTAGGTTATTTTTTGCAATTTGACTTATGACTCTGGTTTTATCTCTTCCCATGTCGAGAAAATAGATATTAAATTTGATGCAGAAGATTTAGCGGTGATCCTTCGAGTACCCAACGAAAGAGAAGTGCTAATCGACCTCACTAAATTTAATTTTCCTCCGGATATGTCTTTGAACACGTTCAAAGCCTCTGTTTACCATCTAGGACCTTGTCTTGTCGGCAAACTTAAGGTTAAATACTTGAGTTTATATTTCTATAACCTTAACATAATCATCTTCTCAACTATCCTTTCGAAGCAGACTTCCACAGATGATATCACAGCTCTCGAGCTGTCTGCCATCTACCATATTCAGTTTAGGATCTTCTTTTCATTCCCAAAGACTATGATCGAGATGATGATACGTGCTCGTATGAATAAGAGGAATCTTGTTTATGCGATGTACTTGCCACTTGTCTTTCGGCACTTTGATATTGACTTAGATGAGTGCAACGCCCTTATTGAACTTGCACATCTTAGTACAGCTCGATGTTCCGAGATTTCTGCTACTCCTCCATCTGTTACTCCTATTGCTCCACCTCCTGCTACAGCACCAACTACCCCAGCCACTCTTGCTCCATCAATTGATTATCCACAGACTATTGTGGGTCTCTACCATGTGATGAGAGATCACATGCAGCAGACCCAGGCTCACCATCAGGCTACTCTTGATCGAGTTAGTGCTTTAGAGACTCGGTGGACTGAACGGTTGAGAGATTATGAATATCATAATGTCATTAGCACTCAGGCGATCTCTAACACACCAGCTGATCTCCGTATTACTCAGTCCCATCAGCCTGGCGGCCCTGGTTTCTTTTCCAAAGATTCTACTTTTCTGGCTACCGTATTAAGGATCAGGAAGTACGCTAGTACTTCAATCCTGCTGGCACATTTGCTGGTCCAGATCTTCTAGTGAGCCTTCTCACACTTCTAGTGGTGATGATGATGATGTCGATCAGGACATAGGCGAGAATTGATGATATCTAGCTGTAGTTTAGCCTTCTCACACTTCTCTCTTTTGGCAATATGCACATATCTCATACTTAGTAGTTTAGCTTAGATACAGCTTCTTACATATAACTGCTCTATGACAAATCTGCTTTCCTGTTATTATCACTTTCTTCACGTTTGTCTTTGTGCACGTATAGATTGCGGAGAAGCATTTTGGTAAATGATAACGGGGAAGAAAATACAAGACTTCTCAAGAGGAAAGGGTACAACTACAACTTTAAAGGATTTTTCAGATCTATTTTTTATCAAGGTGTTATATCGGTCAAGGTTTGTCAATTATCAAAATGGAAGAGATTGTTGGCCCATTAGTCATGGTCGAACCGATTTTGATAATTGTCTAAATTCGGACTCGATATATAGGCTACTCACAATTGACTACGATAATCAGTACTGCTACCATTCAAGATTTGCTCAGTCATCGCGTCTGTATTTATTTTCTATTCTTAAATATATTTTATACAATTTTATTGAGTCTAAAAAAAATGTCAACCGCATCGTACTGGCAAATAGGCTTGACCTAAAACGTTTTTCAAACTACCCAGTATTATTTACAAATAAACATGTTTTAAAACAACACAAAACTTGTATTTGAAAAACAATCGAGAAAGCCCAAAAACTATTATTTTACCTAGATTCTGCCCAAAATAGTCATAGCAAAGTTCGAACAAAGTTCGACCTGAACTCGGGTACTTGATTTGGTAAAACCTATAAACCTATTCTTTCTGCAGACTCGGCTGCAACGGTCAAATTTTTGAACGTTTGGCATCCGAATTCAGGCAGAACTCGATTTTTCAGATATCCTATAAATAGAGAAAAGTTTTTCATTTCATATCACTCGTTCACTTTCTATCTTCTCTTTTCTTAGCTTCCTCAGCTATTCAAAGCTTTCATTTTCAAATCCCAAGCATGTTTTACAACTTCTAGTCTACTTGCTAGTACAATATGGTCTAGAAGTTTCAGAGAGTTGTAATCAGAGGCTTGATACAGAAGTTCACACTTCACAATTGAAGTCGGTCGATCACTTCAGATTAAAGCTCGATGTTGTAAGAAGTCAACAAGCACTTTGGATAAATGTTTGTGTTTCCAATAGTGGATTTCAACTCAGCGCAAAAGTCCTCCGGCCTAAATTAGTCCTCACAAGAGTGAGACCAGGATATATCAACGTGTTTGTGTTTGCTCTCTGTCTCTCTTATTTACTGTTTTTATATAACTGTGACATAGCCACTGCAACACAATAGCGATATAGTAGTATTTGTGTTTTAATTTCTAATGTTCTCTTATCTACTCTATTCACCCCTTCTAGAGTATATATTGCTTAATATACTGGTCCTACACTATGGTAGGAAGTAGGTCTTCGTGACAGACCTTGTACTGCCCTCGAACCTGGTTGACTATAAGTTTGGAGTCGCCATCGGACTCGAGGTAGTCAACCCCCAGTTGTCTTGCCAACTGAAGTCCGATGATGAGAGCGTTGTACCCTGCCACATTGTTGGAGCACAACTTTTTGAGGGAATAAGCACGCTGAATGAGCCTGTGGTCTAGGGAAATCAATACTACCCCACTCCTATGACGATTTGGCCCTTAGGACCTGTCCTTTCATCGAAGAACATTTGCCAGACAGGGTCCTCCTATGCGATATTGGATTCCAACACCTCATCGGGGATGCCATCATAAAGCTTTGATGTTTCTGGTATCGGATGTGCGGCTAGAAAGTCAGCCAATGCTTGGCCCCTAACAGCTTTTGTAGAACGAATACCATATCGTATGGTAATAGAAATATTGCCCACGTAGCTAGTCGACAGTTTAGTGCCCCTGGTTTCGACATGAGCACTCTGAGTGGAATAACTTAGGAGATAACATAGATTGTCTGACCTGCCACATAATGACGAGTCTTCTGTATAACAAAGATCGAAGCAAGGCACTCCTCCTCGATAGGGTTGTACCGATGTTCGGCTCCAATTATTGTCCTGCTTAGGTAGTATATGGCTTATTCATGGCCTACATCACTTTTCTGAGCCAGCAGGACACCGAGAGAATGGTCCATTGCACGGATGTAAAGCACGAAGGGTTTATCCACGATTGGCACTACTAGAATCGGAGGGTTTGTGAGGTACGACTTGATATCGTCGAACGCTTGCTGACATTCTTAGGTCCAAACGTAGGAAACTTCTTTCTTCATAAGCTTGGTGAATGGTTGGCATCATCCAGAAAGGTTCGCTATGAATCTTCTGATATATGCGACACGTCCATACATACCTCGAAGTTCTCTCAGATTCTTCGGATGGCGCATGTCAATGATGGCCTTGGTCTTTTTCGGGTCAATGTGGATGCCTTTGAAGTGATAATAAAGCCTAAGAACTTGTTGCTAGAGACTCCAAGGAAGGATTTAGCTGGGTTAATCTTGAGTTGGTGTGCCCATATGAGATTAAAGAGTGTCCTTATATCCTGTAAATAATTACCCCTAAAGCGATTTTAACAACAATGTCATCAACATAACATTCGACTGTTTTACGAAGATGTCTGCGGAAGATGGTGCTCATAGCCCGTTGGAATGTTGCACCTGCATTCTTTAATCCGACGGGCATTAGTGTATAATAGTATACCCCCTTTGGGGTTCAAAACGATGTGTGCTTCTCATCGTCCGAGAATATCTTGATTTGGTTATAGCCCGAGTATCCATCCATGAAGGACATGCGTTCAAAACACTATGTATTGTCAATTATCACGTCAGTGATTGGAAGGGGAATCCTTTGGACAAACGGAATTGAGATATCGGAAGTCTATGCAGACTCGAATTTTTCTATTCTTTTTTGTGACAGGGACAATATTGGCTATCTAATCTGGGTGTTGTTCTTCGCGAATAAATGTCATGACCCGCTCCCTCTTTTTGGATACGAGTACGTGGCCAAGTCCAACCTATGCCGCAGCATCGACGGTAGTACGCTGTCTATACCTCAATATAAATCTCAAATACAACAAATCATTTCTATTTTTCTCATTCACAATAATTATTTAAATTATAATCCAATAATACAACCAAATTATATTCAGGAATAACCCGCTAAACATTAAATTCAAAAACTATCTATTCTAACTAGAATCTATTGTTCGCCTCCAAGATACCTCTAACTCCACTCGAAGGAATCCAAAGCAAGATAACAAGTCATCAAGAATCTGTCAACTGAAAAAAAAATATCATGTCAAGATAGGAGCATGTACAAGTTTAAACCAACATGATTCAAATACAATATAAAGCAATATGACACTAAACATGTAAAATAAAGATCAACAGAAACATGGACAATATGAACAAGAAAACATGAAAGATGATAAACTAAATAAGAAACTAGCAAGTATGAAAGGCAGAGACTCATGTAATCAATAATAGTGCATGTGTCATGAGAAGTACAATGTTCCTACACATAAACGGTTTGGGTGAACGCTAAGGATATAAATGGCCCACCCCCATAACCGGAAGAGTTGCCAACAGTACAATCGAGCTTTGTCCACGTCTCTAGTAGTTGTACCCCTCTAATATCCATACATCATAGTCATGTAGACACGATCACGATAACGATCATGATAACAATGAGAAAATAAGAACAATAGTCAATCACTCAACTCTCGTTTGTGTAAACTGTCAGGACACGAGAAATATCATGTATAAATAAAATAAAACAATATAAAGTAAATGCACATGAAAGCGTCAATAAGCACTTGCCTCGGTTTGATTTGGAGTTGACTGGCGCAATATAATTATGTCGGCACAAAAATAGTCTTAGATGTCAAAACTATGCAAGATGATTTCAGATGATATGACAGATTATTCCATTGAGTCTGGATTAGTCAAATTAGCTAGGGAGGATATAAGAAAGTTCAAAATTCACAAAGAAAAAGGAAACAAACGATTAGTCATGGTCGAAACAATCTAATCTAAGAGGGAATTTATTTTAAGAAAAACTCTTAATTAGAAAATATATTTCTAAAAAATTTATATATATCTTCCTGTCAGCATTATAAAACATCAAACAGATCGAGAAACCGTGCTCGGGATCTCCCAAAATCTCAAAAACAGTACGACGCGTCGATTTTCGGACAACTGACACTAAAAAAATTATCCAAAAATTCATACACAAATTTCTAGAAAACAAATTTGATATTCGAAAAACTAACCTCGATACGCTTCTAACAAAAAACATTGTAGGTCAAATGGGATCCAGAGTTGGGAGTTATGGCCCTTCGAAGTTAATACAACCCTTAAAAAAGGAGGATGAATTTATGACGAATTTTGGGCTATTATGGACAAAAAAAGAGGAATTTTGGGAAATAAAAGATGAGAGATGATTTTATTTAATAAGTGTTCAATAGATATATATAATGATTAGAGATTACCTAATTTAAATTTGATTAGAATTCAATCAATAAGGATATGATAAGGATTACCTAATTTGCTAATTTGGATACGATTAGGATTAGTTCAAATAAAAATGATCTAAATAATAATAGATATGATTCCAATAGGATTAAAATTTCTAATGGATAAATCGCCCCATAAATTTAAATCAATTAAAACTTAAAACTAGGATAATCAAATCTTAATCAAGTAATTGATAACCAAAATAACTTTTAAAATAATATTTAATGCTATCAAAGTAATTTAAAACAAGTTTGAATAAATCAAAATAATTTAGCAAATCTTTTTATGGTCAAAGATAATAATCAATAATTCTAAATCTAAATTAATGTAATCATAATCCAAATAACAATATTTAATATTATAAAAAAAAATTAAATTATACAAATTCAAATCTTAGTCAAACTGATTACCATAATAATTTAAAATAATATTCAATATCATCAAAATAATGTAAAGAACATTTTATAAATTCAAATCTTATTAAAAAAATTAATTGGTAAATATTTTTGTTGCTCCAAAGATAATCATGCTTTTAAAACCATTTTCAAAACTAATCTTTTTGAAAATCCAAAAATAATAATAAAACATCTCTATTATTTCAATAATAAAATTTAACAAATATTTTTAGTAAAACTAAATAGCAATTTCAAACCATTAATTTTAACTAGTTTTTGGAAAGAAAAATATCTAAATATCTTTTACAATGTTTCAAAAGAAATTACTTTCAAACACAATAAAATATATAAAATAAATAAAATTTAAAAATTTTGGGAAATAGGGGTTACAATGAACCCACTTGTTATGAGTTTGTCTACTTCCTTCTCAATGGCGTCCATAAAATTGGGATGGAAGCGTCAATGTTATTGTTTAATAGGCTTAGCATTGGGTAGAATGTTAAGTTTGTGCATTGCGACTTGCGAATCTAACCGTGACATGTCTTCATAGCTCCAAGCGAAGACATCGATGTACTCCTCAATGAGGTGTATCATGGATTAACGATCTTCCCTTGATAAACTTTTGCTGATGAAGATTGGCTTGGGTGAGTTTTCATCTCCCAAGTCGATTTGTTCAACATCATCTACGATGGGAGGCTCCCGTTTCTCAAAATGCAATTCCCACTAAGATCCTAAGCGTTGAGCTTAAGGTTCTTCTTCAAAGAACTCCAGCGACTGCTCCTCTTCTTCTTTTGGAGGGTGTACAGAAGTCATGTTGGCGGTCAACACTTTCCTAAAGATTGGACTGTCGCTGGTATCAAAATCCCAAGTACAGGATTTAGATGAGTGAGAAAGCATCTCATCCTCGATTTTTAAACTTTTTGGGGTTGTTGGAGGCGTTACGTAGCCCACCTACCCCACCCAGCGAGTGCGATGGTAGTAGTCCTGAGGCTTCCCTTTTGGAGCGAAAACTCGTAGGTGTAGAAGCATGAAAAATATTAAGGAGATGCATAGATGTCATACGTCCGAAATATAAATATTCCTAAAAGTTGGAAGCTGTTAGTTTCTAAAGGAAAGAAACATGTTTAAGAAGCGGGCCATTCAGACGCATGGCCCATTAAGACGCATGATCTATTTTTGTCTCTTATGTGAAGCGACAAGTCATGAGCAGTGTACAGTATTCAGACTGCGAGAAAGGTGTCAATGATTTTGTCATCCTCATTATTATACTTGACCAGCTATAAAAGAAGCAGTCGTACGTGCCTACACCAGATCAAGGTTTCATAGAAAGTAATTGAAGAAGCTATGCGTTCGAGTGTTGACCGACGCATAGTTATTCGGAAGAAAGTTATCATTTTGTAGTAAGCAATGAGAGAAGCTATGCGTTCCAGTGTTGAATGATTCATAGTAACTCAAAGAAAAGTTATTATTTTGTAGTAAGCAGCCAATTGCTATGTGTCTAACAATATTTGTAGCATGTCTCAAAATACGTGGTGAGCTATACGTGATTCTCGAACACGTTCACTCCCTACTAATCCCTAAGGCTCATGCGCCTACCCAGACTCATGCGTCTCTGAGGTAGAAGACATTGTATTTTCTGCACATATGCACATAGCTATTCCAGTAAAGAAAAGCTATAAATATAGAATAGTTTCCTCCTCGCAGGACAGAGGAGGGAAGGACACACAGAGAGAACACAAGCATAAGAAGAGACTACGTAAATTTCTTATTTGCTAAGAACTTTCAGAGACAAAAAGAGAGCTTTCAGTGATAAAGTTTCCCTTGCAATCGAAAGTTCATCAACCATCAAGCTTCAACAACTTTTGCATTAGATCATCAACGGAGTATAAAAGTCGAAGTAGACTTAATCTCCATCGCCTCAATCCCCAGATTTTTATTGTACTCAAAATTCTTGTTTAAGATTCTTGTTATACTTCTTTTGTTTACAATAATACAAAAGATCCCTACATTTCCTGGACTCCTTTTGTGTTCAAACAAAAATGGCGACTCTGGTGGGGACGAATTTCTCCACCGACGAGAAAGTGGTGGCGCAATATGATGTGAACAATCTAGTTTCAGATGAGAAGATGTTGGTCGTACAGTTCGACCAATAAGCCTATGAAGCAGTATTGTCGGACAGGGACTCTATTCTGACTATCAAGAGGCAGAAATACATGTCTGTTCGTAAGACTTGGATCTCTCTCCTTGTTTTCCCTTACGTCGCTGATGGCAAAGGGAAAGCTCTGGTCTCTGTGAGCCTGATGACAATTCAGAGGCACATGGCTCAGTACCAACTACATTACTATCTAAAGAAGTTTCTGTTGTCTAGACATATATGACACACGATACGTCTAGAATAGCCTCAACCAATGAGCTACCAGCTAAGCTCTGTATTTTTATGAGAAGAAGAATGTTAAGCAGACGCATGCTAATCATATATCTGGAAAGAAAGTTAATACTTGTAACAGAGCCCTTCATTCCTGTGGGCAAAAAGAACATAGAACTTTTGAATTTTGGCAGAGAAAAACACTACGATGCTAAGAATTTAAATGTTGGAACTTCTGCCTAACAATTGGTGCATCGAGGTGAAGGTTCTGCCTCAATACAGAACTTTGGATGCATAAATGGGGATAGGAAGTCTGTTTTCCATAGACTTCATTTTCTAAAGATTCTATGCATTATGAAGGAGGCTCGATTCATGCATCCATTCATGTTATGCGTGCTGATCAAGGAAAGTTATACAAGACGAAGTCTATGTGCCCCAGCCTATCATCCGCCTCTCTTTCACACACTGTACATTGCCTAATGTACCTAAAATGAGTTCGTATAACAAAACAACTCAAGATCTATGTGTTAGGGGTTCCCATGAACGTAAAATAGGTATACGAGTTAAGAAACCAACTCTTCCATGCATGGACTTTGTCCAGACACATAGAAAGGGAAAGAAGGCTGTACACCCTTTTGCCGATTTGCGTGATATGCTTTGATGTAAGCGTAAATCTGTAAAGGTGTCAACAAACACAGTTATGTCTTGTCAGAGACATTCCTGTACAAAGATTATTATCAACTGCTGTTGCTAAAAGGCAGTTGATCAATCAACTAGGCGATCTATTTTCACCATATTGCAACGAAACTCTCCAGATTTGTCCCGTCTTGGACGACAACTTTCGAATAATAAAGATGAATTACAAGAGGCCTCAGTCTATGCAACATCTACTCAAAGTGATGACCAAGCACCTTCATCCTCTTCATCTGGGAAAGATCAAAGAGATACTTACCTGAAGGGGTTTATTAAAGAATATGTTCCCAATCTAGGCATTCCTCTAGTGCACTCCATGCTCATGAACAAGATAATAGTGGAGGTAGCATCCTCTCGGTATTTGACCATTCTACATCCCAATCTAATGAGAGAGTACCTCACATTTTGGAAAAAGATGATGTAGTTTCACAATCAGGATCAAGCAGTACTTGTTCTGGTGCTTCTTTGCATATTTCTCCATCTAACATTCCATATACGACTTCTGTATACTTGACGGGTAATAAAAAAGGTGTTACTAGTGATCGACAGAGAATTGATACTCGAGAGAATATGTTATAAAATGTTATGGCGATGATGCAGCAGATACAAATGACCATGAACCTGCAAACGACTTTGCATCAACCTCATTCATCAGTTCAGTCTTCAATCGATCAAGATACAGTAGGGTATCTTTTAACCCTAATCCATCACTAATAGTCAAAAATGTTTCTATGCCAGTATTACAACAGGCACAACCGATTGTCATACAGTCGACTCCTGCAAGCTAGTCAATCGATACTATTGAAGCTACTCGGGGTGTCAATGCTCGATTGGATGATATCACTTCGAAGAAGGAACTTTATCCTATGGGAATTTCATGTCCTTATTGTTGGCCTATTGGTCATGGTCAAACCTGATTTTAATAATTGATCAAACTCTGTCTCGATATACGGAACAACTCAGATGTTTACTCAAGACGTGTTGGACACTGATCAAGATTGGATATCTACTCAGTTCAAGACCGAAGCTATGTTTGTCACTCGAGGCTGTATTTCTTTATACAATGTAATTTTTATTTTTACTGAGACTAGGAATACATTGTGCCCCAAGTCGTACTGGCAAATAGGCTATCCAAAATCGTTTTCAAAAATGACCTTTGTTTTGAAAAACATCTCTTATTTACAAAAGCTTCTGAAGGATTTCAAAAAGCCCCAAAAATATATTCTTAAAATATTCCTGACCAACCCTGACAGAACTCGGCCAGAGTTCGGCCAAGGTAAACGTTATATGAACGTTGGTTTTTGAACTTGGTCTCCCTTCAGTTACCGTTTGTTACAATAGAGTTCTACCCGAATTCTGCCTGAATTCTGCCAGAGTTCTGCCTTTGGAAAAACTATAAATAGTGAGGAATTATGATCATTTAAAATCACTCATTCACTTTTATCTCTTCTCTTCTAAAGCTTACATTTCTTCCAAAGAGTTTTCTAAAAAGCTTACATTTTCAAATCCCAAGCCAGTTACAATTCTCTAGTCAATTTGCCGGTACGGTGCGGTCTAGAAGATTTTAGAGAAATTGTAATCAGAGGCTTGATTGAAGAAAGACTCTTCAAAATTGAAGTTTGTCGAGTTCTTCGTATCAAAGCTCGCATCTGTAGAAGTTGCAAGGACTTCGTAAGAAAACTTGCGGGATTTTCTAATAGTGGATTCAACTTAAAGCTAGAGTTCTTCCGACTGGACTAGTCCTCACAAAAGGGAAACCAGTATAAATCTCTGTGTTCATGTTTGCCTTCTGATCTCCTTTCGTTACAGATATTACTTTGTGACTATTGATATTATTTCTATGATCTAATTGCTAACAAGTTTTTAATTAGCAATATTCCGCTGCCTACTCTATTTACCCCCCTCCCTCTAGAGTATTCTGCTTTACGACTTCGTTCCTATAATTGGTATCAGAACGGGTTATACAGGTAAAGCAAGGTAACACTGTAGTTATATTTAATTGTTATATAGATCACAGCATTACACATGGCAACTGTGAAATTCACAAGTGATGGCCAAGCCACAAACAGACCTCTACTGTTTGACAACTACACTTATTAGAAAACACGGATGAGTTTCTTCTCAAAATCACTTGATTTTGACTTATGGTCTATAGTTATTGACGGCTACAAAATGCCTCCTCGTATTACTGTTGAGGGTATTTTAGTTGATAAACCCTATGATAAATATAATGAGGATGAAATAAAAAGGCCAGTCTTGACGTATGTGCTACTAACACTTTATTTTGTGCTTTAGACATAACTAAATTTAAAAGGGTGTCGACTTGCACAACATCAAATGAAGTATGGAAACTTCTCGAAGTAACCCACCAAGAAACAACACAAGTCAAGGAATCAAAGAGCAGCAGACTTACTCAAGAGTATGAGGCATTCAAGATGAAGCCAAATGAATCCGTCACTCAGATGTTTACGAGATTCCTGGATATTGTAAATCTTTTGTTTTCATTCGGCAAGGAATACATTAACCATGAGAAGATTCCTAAACTTCTACGAGCTCTCACAAAGAACTGGATTCTAAAGGCTACAGCAATCATTGAAGGAAACGACCTCTCAATAATGTCTCTAGAAACACTCATGGGTAAGCTACTCACTCACGAGTTGGAACTTCAAGACTTTGAAGATGCTACACCAAAGGAAAAGTCAGAGAAGTTGTCACGCCCCAGAACCAGAATACTGGAGAGCAGGGGACAGACATAGCCAGCTACGTACATTTCAGTGAATCCCACCTCGTAATACGCTCACGGCTGTCAAGATGCATGAGGGTTTACTATAAGCCATTAGTCTCTTAGGGTCAAGAACAAGCCTAGTGTCTCAATCTCAAGCAAGCAAGTAAATATAACAAGATAGTAGATCATCAAACATACAAAGTAAGGCGTCCCATACAGTACATATTCAGATGATCATGAAGCTAGTCATACAAAATGCGAAAACTAGCAAGAGTTTAAGTCATACATGATCAACCCTTGGATTTGTCAATCATATTACAGCCCGTACGCAGACAGTATGTAAAGTCGCAATTGAGCTAACACTTGCTCGGCGGCTAAACGCCTCAAAAAAATATTTTTACAAGGGAGTGGGAGAGCAAAATAAGAACCCACTCGTTGTCAGGATTGCGCCTAGTGGTCACCATCTAGCAGGAAGGCTGGAAGATCCTCTGGTGCTACTCCAAAATTTGGCCATACAAAACCAGCTGGGTCAGACCCCAGGAAGAGCAAGTGCCACAAAGGAGGCTTCACTTAAGAACTAAAACCAGCATATTAGCACATAAAGTTATAGATGAAATTATATAAAACATGAGTTAGAGAAAATAGGGTAATAAACGATAAGAGGACTAAAGAACTATTCCGGTGACCAAGTTACAACCCGTAAACCAAACAAGGACCGGGGTTGTAACCCTTCACCTGAACAAAACTTAGTCTCTAACCAATTATCGATAAAGTAAAGCATACACAAGCATGTCCAGAGATAGCCATGTACTGGGTCTAGGCAAGACCAGACAAGATGGACTCCATCCAACATTCACTGCCAAGCAATAGTACGGCTTGATAGTTAACTAACTAGGGTTATCACAAGCCTAGTTACTAGCAAGATACAATGAGATATTCCTACGGCCACAAGCCCTGCAGACTATCCAGGTTATCCAGATGCAAGGTTCATGTTAAGAGTTATCTTGACTTGTTAGGTGACTTGGCTGCAACACATGACAGTGTGCATAGTAATCATTTCATGAAGTGTCCCATATGACAGTGAGCTGGAAATGTGTCCTACTCGTCGGCAGGCTACAAGTCCATCAGGAAGGCGCCTAGATAACGGGATAGCTTGTAGCCAAAATATCTCTCTATATGAACTACTTGATCAATCTAGTCATTATGTTAGTCAGATTCAGTATGTATCCCTGACCTTGGTAACCAGGGATAAAACTCCTAGACATGATGCGAAACAAGACTGGAAGCTTATACAAGCACATTCAATACAATCACCCATGGTGTTATGAGAGTTTACTAGCATGTCCAGTTAGCCGTCGCAACAGCGTTCATGAGTTATCTGTCAAGATTACTTGTCAGGGGTGCACCATAATGTGTCACCATCATGTCGTGTTACTTGTACTTGTACTTGTTACTTGTTAGGAGCGCGTCGCGACGGGCCGCCATCATGGTTCATTACATGTCTTTCTTTATTTCGTCTTCACATACCATGGTTATGATCATATAGCATACCATCAGGTAAGCAGAAGAGACATATCCTAAGTGCGCCCTAACGGGCTACCGATGTAAGGAAGACAACATAGCTTAGAGCATAAAATATAATAAAGCTAAAGGACATGGCCGCATAGAGAGGAAGGTACATATTATGGCAAAAGAGGAAAAATGCTAAATCATTGTGTGCCCCAAGGCTATGCACCCACGGGGTTCTATGTGCCTACATGAAGGCCACATATATGCCAAATCGTGCTAAGCCGTGCCATGATCAAACAAAATCGTGCTAATCGTGCCAAGTCGTGCCAAGTCGTACTGTGACTTGCACAAATCGTACCGTGTCGAGTCTTGCCATGCCTATCCGTGGCACACACGAGTCGTGTTGTGTTATGAAGATCAATCGTAAGAAAATTGCATAAAATCATAAGTCTCAAAAGATGCAATAAGCCAAAACATGTAAAAGCCAAAGCATGAGGGTCATGGGCTTCAATGTGCCCAAGTGAAGGGGGCTTATGTGCCCAAGGGAGGTAGCCCCCATGCACCCATATGGGCAGACTATGCACCCAACATAACCAAGGCACTTGCATGGCCAAGTGCCAAGGAACAGTAAAGGTGTTTGTGCATTACGTGTGAAGGCCATGTGCCATACACAAGCCATGCAACCATATTAGCGACAGGTATGCACCCACTAGGAGGGGGCACACTCTATGCACCCAAAGGAGGTATGCCCTATGTGCCCAATCATGAGTTGAACCCCTTGTGGCCAAAGGCTGAGGGTGAATGATGCAAGGTGACAAGTCGTGAAGGCTTATGCGCCAACACGAGTCTATGCGCCTAGATGTGGCACACTATGCACCCATATGATGGCATATGTGCCCACTAGAGTGAGAAGACTGCTTTGGGCGCCTGACAAGCCCATGCGCCCAAGCAGTGCACTGTTCGTCTTCCCGACGAATCTGGGAAGAACGAACCATGGCCGAAAACTTTAAAACTCCGCCAAATCTTCGTCCGGAGTCCAAATTCGGACTTTCTTAGGTCAAAATGGGGTAGAACGAAATTCTCTACGACATGGAACCATCAAAAATGCAAATGGAGAAGTTAAATAGATCAAAACTTCAAAAATCTAAAAAATGAAAATTTATTAGATCTACAAAAATTTATTCTTCAAAATAAAAATTTTTAAGTTCTAAAGTGGTTTAAAATCATGCTAAGAATCCATTGGAACCGTCAAAATGGGTTCTTGCGTGAGAGCAAGATTCACTTGCCTATGGAGGGGGAGTGGTTTTTAATCGAGGAGAAGAAGTTATGGAGAATAATGAAGAGAAAGAAAAAGTGGGTAGATTTTAAATGGGGATGGTGGTAGGTAGGGGTTTACATGATAAACCATGGGATTAAACCAACATAAACCAAATAATGAACCAAGTCAGACCATTGCATGCCATGATGAGTCTAAACAAGATTAAACCAAAATTAGCTAGCAAGACCAGATAAATAAAAATACAGGTCAAGATTTCGTACACGTATACTGGAAATACGTATAGCTAAAAATGGAGGTGACAACTCTACCCACCTTAAAAGAATTCTGTCCTCAAAATTTAATCAAGAGGCTAGAGATGTTGAGCAAGCTATACTAATCACAGGAAAGTTATAACTAAGCAATCAATCAAGCAATGAAGTTGAAGGCATAAAGCATAAGAAGGACATTATTCCTTACGAGTCAAACAGGTCGGAATATCGCGATCGGATATCATCATCACGCTCCCACGTTGACTCACCCAAAGAGTGATAACCCAGAGCAACATGGAATAACTTGATAGTCTTGTTCTTGAGTATCTTCTCTATTCGGTCCAATATGGATACGGGTCTCTCCTCATACGAAAGGTTGGTTCCAACAACCAATTCTGAATGATCAAGGATATGACTCGAATTCGGGATATACCGTTGTAATTGGGATACATGGAAGACATCATATACCTCACGTAGCGACAGCGGAAGAGCGCGACGATAGGACACATATCCTACTCTCTCTAGAATGTCAAACGACCCTATATACCTAGGACTAAGCTTTTCCCGTACGTCGAAACGAATGACGCCACGGGTAGGCGAGATCCTAAGAAATACATGGTCGCTGACAGAGAATTCAAGGGGGGCACCGATAAGAATCGGTCCAATGACGCTGGCGATCTTGTACAACTCAAAGATGATCTTTGACTTGTCCGACTACATCAATAATCTGCGTTACCATCTCTGGTCCAAGCATTTGTCTCTCACCAATATCATCCGAAGCTAAAGGAGATCTGCATTTCCTGTCGTACAAGGCTTCAAAGGGTGCTATCTGGATACTGGCCTGAAAACTGTTGTAATAGGAGAACTCTACGAGATGCAGGTGATCTTCCTACGAGCTACCGAAGTCGAGTGTACACGACCGCAGCATATCTTCAAGAGTTTGGATCGTGCATTCTGACTGACCATCTGTCTGCAGATGGTAGGCTGAACTGAACTTGAGACGAGTCCTCAAACTTTTTGAAGACTCCGCCAAAAGTGCAAGGTGAATCTCGAATCTCTGTCGGACACAATACTGACTGATACTCCTTGCAATCTGACTATCTACCTGAGATACATCTCTGCAAGCTGATCCGTCGACTGACCGATTCTGAAAGGGATAAAATGAGCTACCTTCATGAGTTTGTCAACTATAACCCAAATTGTATCTATCCCAGCTGGGAATTTAGGTAATCCAGTCACAAAATCCATAGTAATATGCTCCTATTTTCATTCTAGGATCGATAAAGGTTGAAAAAGTCTAGCTGGTCTCTGATGTTCGGCCTTAACTTGATGACAAACCAAACAACGAGAGACAAACCTGGCTATCTCCCTCTTTATGCTATTCCACCAAAAATGTTATCGAATATCACGATACATCTTCGTACCGCCAGGGTAAATAGAATTCTGAAAACTGTGAGCCTCTGCCATGACCTCCTGTCTGATATCTCCACTGGGTACACAAAGATGCCTCTCATGTCAGATTGTACCATCTTCATGAATACATAACTCTAGTCTCCGTCCTGCTACAAATTCTGTCCTAAACCGCTGAAGCTTAGAATCTGCTGACTGAGCTAACTTGATCCTCTCAACTATACTGGACTGAACTTGCATAATGGCCATCAATGCCACATTGGAAGGAAGAATAACTTTAATACCCATCTTCTGAAGATCTGCTAACAACTCTGGTTGTGCTGTTAGAAAATAAACTCCGGCTCTCCTGCTCAATGCATCTACAACTACGTTAGCCTTCCCAGGATGATACTGCAAGTTGATGTCATAATCCATAAGTAGCTCTAGCCATCTCCTCTGATGCATGTTGAGATCCTTCTGGGTGAACACATACTTAAGACTCTTGTGGTCAGTAAAAATCTCCACCCGATCTCCATATAAATAATGCCTCCAAAGCTTTAATGCAAAATCTATTGCTGCTAATTCCAAGTCATGGGTAGGATAATTTCTCTCATGGTCACGAAGCTGACGTGACGCATAAGCGACTACCTTACCATGCTATATCAATACGCATCCAAATCCTCTACCTGAAGCATCGCAATAAACTGAAAATCCTCCAATCCCATCGGAAAGAGTGAGAATGGGGGTCATCATCAATCTCTGCTTCAACTTCTCAAATGATCTTTGACACTCTGTTGTCTAAGCAAACTGCATATCTTTGCGGGTCAACTGCGTCAACGACGCTAAAATCCGAGCAAAGTTTGACACAAACTGCCGGTAATAACCAGCCAATCCAAGGAAACTTCGAACTTCTGTGACAGTGCTTGGTACTGGCCATGTCTCTATGGCAACTATCTTCTGGGGGTCTACTTCCACTCTACCTCTGGTGATGATGTGACCTAAGTACGAGATACGATCCAACCAAAACTCGCACTTACTGAACTTCGCGTACAACTGGTGCTCCTTAAGAATCTGAAGAACTATACGGAGATGCTGCCCATGCTCCGCTTCATTCTTGCTATAGACTAAGATGTCGTCTATAAACACTACCACGAACTGGTCGAAATAGGACATGAAGATACAATTCATGAGGTCCATGAATACGGATGGTACAATGGTCGCTCCAAATGGCATAACAAGGAACTCCCAATGTCCGTACCTCGATCTGAATGCTGTCTTCGGGATGTCCTGCTCTCTGACTCTGATCTGATGGTACCCTGAACGCAAGTCAATCTTTGAGAATATAGCCGCTCTCGTGAGCTGATCAAATAAGTCATCTGTCCTTGGTAGAGGGTATCTGTTCTTGATTGTTACAGAGTTCAAGGTATGATAATCAACACATAATCTTGACGTATCATCCTTCCTTTTTACAAGAAGCATCGGAGGCCCCCAAGGTGATCCGCTAGCACGAATGAATCCCTTGGTTCTAAGTTCTTCAATCATCTTGTACAAGATCTCCAACTCTGAAGGTGCCATCCTATAGACTCTCTCTGATAATGGTGCTGATCCGGGAATCAAATCAATGGTGAACTTGATCTCTCTCTCTAGGGGTATGCCTGGAAGTTCTTCGGGAAACACGTCAGAAAACTCTTCTACAACTCTGGAAAACTGAACTGCTACTGCCATCCGCAACGCTGGGGAAGAAGGTTCTACTCCGTCTCGGAAAAATAAAAACTTTGGCTCACCAGGAATACTAAAAATAATCTTGCCGATATGGCAATCTATTCTAGCATATTGGTCCCTCAACCGATGTAAAAGCCCTAAATTTCTACTATTTTTTTAAAAATAAATTTGGTACCGATTTTTCTTATTTTTTATTTGTGCGTCGCATAGTTGCATTGTACATCGCGCGCAAAATTTTGTTTTTTTATTTGGTCGACGAGTGCGAATATGTGCGAGCATACATATTTTAGAAAAATATTTTTTTCTATTTTTATAGTTTCAAAATAATATATATAAAAATCATTCTTGCTATCATGCCCAAAATTTTCTAAGTTTGCTATTTTATTTATGAAAAGCCTTTCATTTATACAGTTATAATAATAAATAATATTCTTATAAAATGGTATACTAGAAAAGCATATTTATGTAAATATTAATTGTGCATACATATATATTTTGTAATTATTTATTAGTTTATTTTTAAATAAAAATGTAATTTTTAAAATTATAGTATTTTTGGAAAACATATTTTAAAATTATTATGGCATTTTAAATCTTGGGTTGATTTTACGGATTTATTTAAATAGTTAAATTAATATCTATATTTGAAATTTGCATTATCTTATTTGATTTTAAACTAAAAGATGGAATTTAATTAGATTTAAATTGGATTTGGATTTGGATTTGGATTTGATTGGATTAAAATTTATTTGTAGCAAATTATCTATTAAGGATTTAAATTTCCTACATCCTTATCCAACTGGGAATTCCCACCTCCCATATAAGGAGAGGTACTCATCCACAAATTTTAACTCCAAATTCCATAACCCAAGTTTGTGCATCGTGTCCGTGTTCCCTACCCCATCCACTATTTATCCCCTTGTACAAGTATATTGATTTTCCTGCGTCCGACAACCCCGGACGTCAGAACCATTATGTGTCTCGCAGGACACCTCTCCCGACCCTCTCTGTTGTGTCGGACACACCCCCGACACGCAACAGTAAACCCTAGCCCTAACCCTAACTCGAAACTCTGCCATCTGTCAGGCCCTGTCCTCACTAGTTCACTACCATCGATCGCCATCCTAGCATCCTAGCTTGCCTCACCATAGCCTACCACCTCCACCCAAATATTACAAGACCACCGCAGCTCCCGGCCCTAACCACCACCACCAACTAGACCCCGAAAAACACCACCACTGACCACACCAGCGACACGTCGCTGTTCTCCAAAATAGAACCTCACCCGCCACAAACTGACCACCGTACCCATCGGCATCAGCACCCTATCACCGTCGCGTTCGGACACTTACCGGACTCCCCGACCTCGGCCAAAACCCCACCGGCCACCACCACACAAATTTCATAAAAGAAATGAGAACACCACCATCACCACCCCCTTACCTGTCCGTCGTCGGCCGGAGATCCGCTGCCGCCTACCCTCGAGTCGCCGTGGCACTGCAGCCGCGCCGCTCTCCGGTCTACGTCGCCTCTCACCGAAACCCTCCGCCCGTAGTCGCCGTGCCACCGAGCGATGACCGCGCGCGTGCGACCCCTCTCCACCGGAGCAGCCACCCATCTTTGCCTCTCCATGGCGCCACCCTCCATCGGCGCCGCCCCTCCGCTCGAACCCTCTCCGACCTTCTCCCCTTCTCCCTCGACCGGATCACCGCCGCGCGCAGCTCCGCCCCTTCTTCTAGCCCCCGAGCACGCGCCGCCCTACCACGGTGAGCGACGGCGATGCTCGCGAAGCCGCCTGATCAAACCAGCCACCGATGCCCTCTCTTCCCGATTGCCCTCTCTCTCGTTCACTCCCTCAATTCTCCCTCTCTCTCCTCTTCGTTCTGATATGAGCAGCAGGAGCTGTTGTTGCTATTACTTTCCTTTTTTCTATTTCGTTCTGTTTTATTAATAAAATTATTTTTTTTTGTATAAAAGAAAATTTGTTGTTCTAGTTATTCACAATTAATATTTTACTAGAGTTAAATTTGTTAGTTGAAATATATATATATACCTGGGTAAAGTGTTTTTATTAAGAGTTATTTTAGAATATGGAATAAAAGTGGGCTTTAATAAAGTTTATTGTATAAATAGTTGACATGGGTTCTTTTACTATTGGGCTTGACCTTAAACTTATTTTTAAAAAAATAGGATTTTAAAACCCCTAAAGATATTAATATATTATTTTAATTTTATTTAATTATAAATTTTTAGACTTACGAGTATTTACCTAAAAATATTAGACTAATAAAAAGGGTAATTTTCAAACTACAATATTTAGAGTAAGTCTTTTCTAAAAACATATTTTTACTAATAAGATATAGTTTTAAAACACCATATATATATTCTAGTAGTTATATAAAATATTTTTTTAAGCTAAGTATAGTTTTGACCTAAAACGATTTTTACTAACTACCTAAAAATAATAATTTTGGATGATAAAATATATTTTTTCAAGGACTACAAGTATTTTTTCTAAAAACATATATTTTCTTATTTATCAATTTTTTTTTGATTTTCTCCTGTGTGTAACCAATCTTCCTATCCCTTGCCAATTCTTTCCTTCTACCTATTGACCCTAACTAATTTGACCCTTCTGGACCCAATGGAACTGTCCGTGCCACCATCAGAGGTCACCTTGTGTAGTAGTTGCACCGAAGTCACACTTCGTGCTACATTGATCATCGCAGCATACCAGGCGTCCTACCAGGCATGACACCTTGCCTTTACTGTTTAAATTTCTTGCTCAATATCATGCATATTTTTATTTTTTATAAGTTGTTCTTTCAAACCATATATAGTTACAAATTATTATACTTTAGTTTTCTTTATGCATTTGGCCTAGAGTTAAGGGACCACCTTTGTTTGTGCTGCATTCATTGGCCTGACACCTGTGTGCCACGATGTCACGTGTCTCATATAGATTCGGACTTGCGTACCGACCGTACATCGGTGCGTACATGACGATCGTTAGGATATAACTGCTAATATAATTGCCTAGAAGACTTAGTGGTTATTAGAAATATTGTGGTGTGGATTCAGCACGAATAGTGCATGGGGAGGGGAACATAGTTATTAGGCGCAGGGGCTTTCACAAATTTACCTTTCTCTTGCTGCTATTTGTGGCTCAGCCGAGAGCTAGTGTGCCGTGCATTTATTTACTTTTCTCTAGATGCCACTAGTGCCTCGGTTGAAACACAAATGTGTCGTGCATTTACTTTCTTCTAGCTGTCGTTAGTGACTCACCCGAGAGACTAGTGAGCCGTGCATTTATTTATTTTTCTCTATATGCCACTAGTGTCTCGGTTGAAATGCTAACGCGCCGTGTTTCTAGTCTCGGAAGCCCTTGTGTGGAACGTTGTCTTCAAAATACATTTTCACATAGAATAGTTAAGGACCTTTATCTGTTTAGTCATATATACTTTTCTGTTGAGCTTTTATTATTCAGTTTAGGACATGGTATTATGTGTCTTGTTACGTCCCTCTGAGGACCTGGTTATCTCGCCAGGTGTGTGCTCTTGTCTTTCGCAGGTGTTCTAGCCGTGGCCATGATCATCTATATTTCTTCGAGGATGATTTCACTTAGATCGTCTTCGCTTCGCTCGCAAAAATCTTTCCTTTGTTATGTATTTCTTTTCATAGTTGGTAGTGGATTTGCCTCCGTCCAACTACATGTACCAAATAACTATTTCATAGTTGATTATATGATATCTTTTATTCTTTCATTTTGTGGATGAGATTAGTTAGCCTTGGTTTTACTGCATTTATAGCTTATGTATACAGACGAGGATTCCGTATATTGGAGTATTCTCTGTATGTATATAGTTGGCATGTCTACGTTCCTATACCTACGTATTTTGGGACTGGGCATTATAACCAATCCATTCCTAAGACCACATCATAATCGGCCATCGAGAATTATATCAACCTAGCGGGAAACTCTCTACCGTTAACTACGATTCGACACGAGGAAAATACTCTATCTACTCCCACAAGACCGTTACCAGTAAGTATATTGAGCCTTATTGATAATGACTCGGGCTCCAGTCCTATCCGTGTTGCAAATCGTGCAGACATAAATGAATGCGATGCACCCGAATCAAATAATACTGATGCAGGAAATGAGTTGACGAAAATGGTACCTGCCACCACCTCACATGATGCCAACTCCTCCTCTACGGTCAAAGCCATCGCTTGACCTTGCCCTCTGGGTGCTGGTCCCCTCTGTTGGAAACCTATCTGGCGGTTCTGAATCTGAGCTTGGGCCTGGGCATACTGCTGCGGTCTCTGCTGCTGGAATGCTTGAGCCAGAGACGGCAATGGGCTCGGAGGCTGGTACTGCTGCTGCTGTACTGGTGCTAGTCCCATCACCGAGGGACTAGTCTGGGTCGATGAGGATGAACCGGCTCAATGTGGGTAGGACTCTACCATGTGATTCGATGCCCCACAAAAGAAACACAAACCTTGTGTTCGGCGACATTCTGATACTATATGCCCTGGCTTCCCATAATGAGTACAGCCCATTGTGGAAGACTACCTCCGCTTCTGCTACTGAGGGTACGTCGGAGTCGAATGCTGAACCGACGTAACTGATGTTGCCCTCCTCGGAGGTCCAATGGTCAAGGCCCTAGCTGCCGGGGCTGGGGCTGAGGACTGGGTCATCTGACCATGGGATCGCTTCCGTCCTCCAGTTCTGTCTACTATCCTCTGGGAGGTATACTCATGCCTCTTTGCTGCTCGCAAAACAGCATCAAAAGTTTGATGCTCAAACTGCTCCACTACTAGAATGATCTCTAGGTGGAGTCCCTACTGGAACTGCTGTGCTCGGTCAAACTCGGTTGCCACCAAGGTGGGAGCAAATCGACTCAGTCTTGAAAACTCGGCCTTATATCCATCGATTGTCGTGCTCATCTTCCTGAGATTGGTGAACCTCGTCTGTAGGTCGTGCCGAGCTATAACATCGAAGTACTTGATCTAAAACTTATCACTGAATACAGCCTATAGAACAGGCGTCGCCAATCCAACAGCTATCATCGCCCACCAGGTGCGTGCTAGGTCCAATAACTGTAGGCAGACTATAGCTACCTTCTCTCCTTCTGGAGTCTTGGCTGCATCCATGATAATCTCGATGTCCTGGAGCCGCGCATCAGCTGCAATAGCGTCCTCACTACCATCGAAAAATGAAGGATTAAGGCGCTTGAAACTGCTGGCCGCATTGTTTCCTTGATAACCAATACGGCCCATGGCATCTTGTACTGCCTGGTGCAGGGCATCGCCCCGACGATCTTGAGATGCAAGCAATTCCCTGATGAGACCCACCAGGATTCCATCGTCAGGCTCTACAGGCTGGACTAGCTGGACTGGTGGCTCTTGACCCCCCGTAGGCATGACTCTGGAGGCTACCCCTGAGTGCTGGGCTTGGTCTCCGGGTTGCTGCTGGTCCACGGGAGGTGCTCCACCTTGTTGATCGGTAGGACCAGGAACAATGCTGCTGAATAAACGACATAGGGAACAATAAGGAAGGACCATGATAGATCAAGGATATAAACATGTGATCAAGTCAAGATTTCAGGAAGATTAGAAGATACGAGTAGAGATCAAGGGCGAGTGCTGATTGAGACATCTATTCAGTAAAACCCTCACTCATCTTGATTTTTAAGACCTGTATGGGCCACCACTTAAACCGTGTCACGCCCCAGAACCATAATACTAGAGAGTGGGGGACAGACACAGCCAGCTACGTACATTGAAGTGAATTCCACCTCGTAATACGGTTACGTCTGTCTAGATGCATGAGGGTTTACTACAAGCCATTAGTCTCTTAGGGTCAAGAACAAGCCTAGTGTCTCAATCTCAAGCAAGCAAGTAAATATAACAAGATGGTAGATCATCAGACATACAATGTAAGGCATCCCATACATTACATATTCAGGTGATCATGAAGCTAGTCATACAAAATGCGAAGACTAGCAAGAGTTTAAGTCATACATGATCAACCCTAGGATTTGTCAATCATGTTACAGCCCGTAGGCAAACAGTAAGTAAAGTTGCAAACGAGCTAACACTTGCTCGGTGGCTAAACGCCTCAAAAGAATATTTTTACAAGGGAGTAGGAGAGCAAAATAAGAACCCACTCATTGCCAGGATTACGCCTAGTAGTCACCATCTGGCAAGAAGGCTGGAAGATCCTCTGGTGCTACTCCAAAATTTGGCCATACAAAACCAGCTGGGTCAGACCCCAAGAAGGGCAAGTGCCACAAAGGAGGCTTCACTTAAGAACTAAAACCAGCATATTAGCACATAAAGTTATAGATGAAATAATATAAGACATGAGTTAGAGAAAGCAGGGTGATAAACGATAAGAGGACTAAAGGACTATTCCGGTAACCAAGTTACAACCCGTAAACCAAACAAGGACCGTGGTTGTAACCCTTCACCTGAAAAGAACTTAGTCTCTAACCAATTATTGATAAAGTAAAGCATAAACAAGCATGTCCAGAGATAGCCATGTACTGTGTCTAGACAAGACCAGACATGATGGACTCCATCCAACATTCACAGCCAAGCAATAGTACGGCTTGATAGTTAACTAACTAGGGTTATCACAAGCCTAGTTACTAGCAAGATGCAATAAGATATCCCTACGGCCACAAGCCCTGTAGACTATCCAGGTTATCCAAACGTAATGTTCATGTTAAGAGTTATCTTAACTTGTTAGGTTACTTGAGTGCAACACATGACAGTGTGCATAGTAATCGTTTCATGAAGTGCCCCACATGACAGTGAGCTGAAAATGTGCCATACTCGTCGGCAGGCTACAAGTCCATCAGGAAGGTGTCCAGATAACGGGATTTCTTGTAGTCGAAATATCTCTCTATATGAACTACTTGATCAATCTAGTCATTATCCTAGTCAGATTCAGTATTTATCCCTGACCATTGTAACCAGGGATACAAGTCCTAGACATGATACGAAACAAGACTGGTAGCTTATACAAGCACATTCAATACAATCACCACGGTGTTATGAGAGTTTACTAGCATGTCCAGTTAGCCGTCGCAATAGCATTCATGAGTTACCTGTCAAGATTACTTGTCAGGGGTGCACCTCAGCGGGTCACCATCATGTCGTGTTACTTGTACTTGATACTTGTTAGGAGCGCGCCACGACGGGCCGCCATCATGGTTCATTACATGTCATTCATCATTTCGTGTTCACATACCATGGTTATGATCATATAACATATCATCATGTAAGCAGAAGAGACATATCCTGAGTGCGCCCTAACGGGCCACCGATGTAAGGAAGACAACATAGCTTAGAGCATGAAATGTAATAAAGCCAAAGGAAATGGCCGCATATAGAGGAAGGTACATATTATGGCAAAAGGGGGAAAATGCAAATCATTGTGTGACCCAAGGCTATGCGCCCACGGTGTTCTATGTGCCTACATGAAGGCCATATATATGCCAAATCGTGCTAAGCCGTGCCATGATCAAACAAAATTGTGCTAATCGTGCCAAGTCATGCCAAGTCGTACTGCAACTTGCACAAATTGTACCGTATCGAGTCTTGCCATGCCTAGCCGTGGCACGCACGAGTCATGTTGTGTTATGAAGATCAATCACAAGAAAATCGCATAAAATCATAAGTCTCAAAAGATGCAATAAGCTAAAACATGTAAAAGCCAAAGCATGAGGGTCATGGGCTTCAATGTGCCCAACTGAAGGGGGCTTATGCGCCCAAGGAAGGCAGCCCCTATGCGCCCATATGGGCATGCTATGCGCCCAACATGACCAAGGCACTTGCATAGCCAAGTGCCAAGGAACAGAAAAGGTATTTGTGTATTACGTGTGAAGGCCATGTGCCATACACAAGCCATGCAACCATACTGGCTACAAGTATGCACCCACTAGGAGGGGGCACACTCTATGCGCCCATAGGGAGTATGCCCTATGCGCCCAATCATGAGTTGAACCCCTTGTGGCCAAAGGCTGAGGGTGAATAATGCAAGGTGACAAGTGGTGAAGGCTTATGCGCCAACACGAGTCTATGCGCCTACATGTGGCACACTATGTGCCCACATGATGGCATATGCGCCCATTATAGTGGGGAGACTGCTTTGGGCGCATGACAACTCCATGTGCCCAAGCAGTGCACTGTTCGTCTTCCCGACAAATCCGGGAAGAACGAACCATGGCCGTAAACTTTAAAACTCCGCCAAATCTCCGTCCGGAGTCCAAATTCGGACTTCCTTAGGTCAAAATGGGGTAGAACGAAATTCTATACGACATGGAACCATCAAAACATGCAAAAGAAAAAGTTAAATAGATCAAAACTTTAAAAATCCAAAAATGGCAATTTTTTAGATCTACAAAAACTCACGCTTTAAAATGAAAATTTCCAAGTTCTAAAGTGGTTTAAAATCATGCTAAGAGTCCATTGGACCATAAAAATGGGTTCTTGAGTGAGAGCAAGATACACTTGCCTATGGAGGGGGAGAGGTTTTTAATGGAGGAGAAGACATTATGGAGAATAATAAAGAGAGAAAAAGTGGGTATGTTTTAAATGGGGATGGTGGTAGGTAGGGGTTTACATGATGAAACATGGGATTAAACCAACCCAAACCAAATAATGAACCAAGTCAAACCATTACATGCCATGATGAGTCTAAACAAGATTAAACCAAAATTAGCTAGCAAGACCAGATAAATAAAAATACATGTCATGATTCCGTACACGTATACTGGAAATACGTATAGCAAAAAACGGAGGTGACAGAAGTGGATTGCTTTTAAGGCTCAACATAGAAGAACCGTCGAAGATGATTCTGACGACAGCGACTCTGACTCTGAAGATCAAGCTCTTCTGGTAAGAAAATTCAAGAAGTTCATGAGATTCTATAGAAGAACAAAGGACAACAACAACAACAACAACGACGAGGAAGATCCTATTTGCTACAGATGTAAGAAGAACGGACATATAAAGAAAGATTGTCTAACAGCATCATCATCAACAAGAAAAAGCAGCAAATATAACAAAGGATACCTGAAGAGATCTACATTAAGGAAGTACGCCAATACAAGCATATGGCATGAGAGCGAAGCCAGCGACTCAGAAGACGAACAATCGGATGACGCTGCAAATGTATGCTTGATGGCTTGCGATCAGGTAACCACTAATCCTCTGTTTGATCCTTATGATGATTTCACCTTTGAGCAATTAGGAGAGGCTTTCAGTGACCTGTTAAATGACTACAGGAAACTACATAGCAAATATGAAAGCTCTAAGAAGGTACTTAAAGAGTACAAAGGTGAGATAGGAAGACTTACCGACCAACTAGCTGATGTTAGAAATAATGATTCTTCTATTGAGTCTGGTGAGCTTTCTCCTATTAAGTTTTTGTTACACAAGACTATCAAGTTATCTGAAGAAAAAGACCAAACTATCATCCAGCTAAAGGAAGACCTATCTAAGGAGAGAAAGAATCTCCAGTATGCACAAGTCAGAATGGAAACACTTACATCTAACTATACTAGTTTATATGACACCTCCAAAAAGTTGGAAATTAGTTTAGGAAAACAGCCAGAAGTTGCTGCTTCCTATTCTAATATGTGTCAATTACCGAATCATCGGAACACACCCAAACCAAACACTTTCAGACCAAACCATACCAAACCTATGCCCAAGAAGACTAATAGGCATGCATTTTTCTATACTTGAAAACCAAAACCTACCAATCATGTACCTCACACAACTTTCAACACTCAACATGCAAAATGTCATTATTGTGGCCTCATTGGTCATATATCCTCTGCATGTAGAATCAGAAAGTTAGTAGATTTAAATGTTTATGCATTGATACCAAAGACTAACATGTCAGGACCCTACAAGAAATGGGTACCAAGATTTTTATCTGCAAACTGTTTTGTAGGTGGAACGCCCTTTACATGCTAGAAGCAAATGGATCCTCGACAGCGGTTGCTCACGGCACATGACTGGTGATGCATCATTATTCACAACATTGTCGAAAAAAATAAAGAAGGATACGACTCCTTCGGTAATAATTTAAGAGAGTACATAATCGGTATCGGTGACATTGGTAAGGCTCCCTATCCTGCGATTAAAGATGTTTGTCTAGTTACCAAGTTAAAACATAATCTGCTCAGCATAAGCCATTTAGTTGATCACAGTTATGGCATTAACTTCGTCAAAAACAAATGTACTATAGTTGATAGCTCAACTGGTAGTACTATCTTTGAAGGTATCAGGGAAGATAATATATATGTTTTCTATCTGTTAGAAGATGCTAACAAAGCATGTAGATGCTTGATGGCCAAGAAAATTGAGAGTCAACTATGGCATATGAGACTCGGTCATGTAAACATGGACACAATTTTAAAACTATCCACAAAGAAGTTGGTACGCGGCTTACCGGACATATCTTTCAAGAATGATACGGTATGTAGCAAATGTGAAAACAATAAAGCTACCCGATCCGTCTTTAAATCCAAAAATGCTGTAAGTACCACTAGACCTCTATAATTGTTGCATATGGACTTATTTGGACCTATTAGAATTGCTAGTCTAGGTGGGAAGTTATATGTATTTGTCATTGTAGATGATTTCTCTAGATACACATGGGTATATTTTCTGCACGCAAGGACGATGCTTTGTCAGAATTCGTCACCTTTTATAAGAAAGTACAGAATGAAAAAGGTTTCATGATTACTCGCATTCGTAGTGATCATGGCGGCAAATTTGAGAATGCAGAGTTCAAGCAATTCTGTGACACACACGGTTATTTGCATGAGTTTTTCTGCCCTAGAACTCCACAACAAAATGGAGTTGTGGAACGTAAGAACAGGACTCTATCTGAAATGGCTAGAGTAATATTGAACCGATTTAGTCTACCTAGATACTTTTGGGCTGAAGCTGTCAATACAGCGTGCTATATTCTTAATAGGGTTCTAATTCGACCTATATCGAAGACGACTCCCTATGAGTTATGGTATGATAGAACACCCACTGTTTCATATTTCAAGATATTTGGTTGTAAATGCTTTTTTCTTAATACTAAAGACAACTTGAATAAATTTGATGAAAAGGGTACAGAGTCTTCAACAAGAGAACCATGATCATCGAAGAATCAATTAATGTCAAGTTTGATGAACTAAATCAACATTTAGACGATGATCATCGAAGAATCAATTAATGTCAAGTTTGATGAACTAAATCAATATTTAGACGATGACGATAATGAAGACGTGAGTACACCAAGTACAGGTACTGCAAAACCTTCCCACAAAGATGCAGAACCTTCATACGAAGCACCAGCTGAGTCTTCAAACAAAGAAGCCGGAACCAGCAATCCTGAGGATATGCCAAAAGAGATGAGATTCTTGGCAGATCATCCAAAGGACTTGGTAATTGGTGAGATTACCAAGGGTGTAAATACTCGTTCCTCTAATATAGATATAGCTTCTTGTGTTGCTTTTGTTTCACAGCTTGAACCCAAAAACATTGAAGAAGCATGTAGTGATAATTTTTGGTTATATACTATGTAAGAGGAATTGAACCAAATTGAACGGAATCAAGTTTGGAAACTTGTTCCTAAGCCCATTGATCATCCGGTCATTGTCACCCGTTGGGTATTTTGAAACAAACTGAATGAGAATGGTTTAGTGACTCGTAGTAAGGCTCGACTCGTAACTCAAGGATACAATCAAGAAAAAGGTATCGACTGCGATGAGACTTATGCCCCAGTTGCGAGATTAGAATCCATTCGTATGTTACGTGCATTTGCATGTTTTTATAATTTTAAGTTATTTCAAATGGATGTTAAAAGCGCATTTTTGAATGCTTTTATAAAAGAAGAAGTTTATGTAGCTCAACCTCCATGTTTTTCTGATTTCAAAAATCCTGATTATGTTTCAAGTTGAAAAAAGCCTTATACGTTTGAAACAAGCCCCTCGTGCTTGGTACGATCGTCTAAGCTCTTTTCTACTTGACAACGATTTTTCAAAAGGAAAGGTTGACACTACACTGTTTATAAAATCATTGAATAACAATCTTTTTTTATTTAAATCTATGTAGATGATATTATTTTTGGATCCACTAATGAATCTCTTTGTCAAGAATTTTCAAAGTGTATGCAGAATGAGTTTGAGATGAGCATGATGGGAGAGCTGAAATTCTTTCTCAGACTATAAATCAAACCAACCAACAATGGGACGTTCATAAATCAAGCAAAGTACACAAAAGATTTATTAAAGAAGTTCGACCTGAAAGCAGTCAAACCACTTAGCACTCCAATGGCGACTTCAACCAAGCTTGATATTAATGAACAAGGCAAACCGGTCGACATACGTAAGTATCAAGGTTTGATCGGTAGCTTCATGTACTTAACTGCTAGTCGATCAGATATTATGTTTAGTGTTTGCTTGTGTGCACGTTTTCAAGCCAATCCTAAGGAATCACATCTGTGCGCAGTTAAGCGTATCTTTCGCTACCTTAAAGGCACTTCTTCTGTCGGCTTATGGTATCCTAAAACCACGTCATTTAGCCTAACCGGTTATTCTGATCCTGATTTTGCCGGATGCAAAGTAGATAGAAAAAGTACCAGAGGCACATGTCATTTCTTAGGAAAAGCCCTAGTCTCTTGGTTTAGCAAGAAGCAAAATTTTATCGCATTATCAACAACTGAGGCTGAGTATATCGTCGCAGGACGTTGTTGTGCACAAATTTTATGGATGAAGCAAACTTTAGAAGACTTTGGATTATATTACACACATATATCCATTTTCTGTGATAACACTAGTTCTATTAATTTGACTAAGAATCCAGTATGTCACTCTCGTACTAAGCATATCGAGATTCGACATCATTTTCTTATAGATCATCAACAAAATAGAGATATAGACCTTGTATACATAGAGACACAGAATCAATTGGCTGACATTTTCATAAAACCTCTAGCGGAAGATCGTTTCAAATATTTACGTCACGAATTAGGAATTTTATATGTCAATAATATTAATTAATTTTATTTTATCAATTAGTTTATTCAATACTCAATAACTGTTTTAGAAACAAGCCTACAAATAGTCTGTCTGTCACCACGACTACGGTCGAAGCGAAGAGGTACTTAATTGTTCCCCGGTGAACTCCCGTTAGCTGGGATAGTACTCCTGCAGCTAATCTGAAACAGATGCTGAGTAAAAAAAATTAATTTATAAATTAATATTAATTGTATTATTTGAAGTTTAAAATTACTAAACTTTGAATTAAATATTTGAAATAAGTTGATGAAAAGGATATGGCCCACAGTTTTTAAAAAAAACAGGAGAAACCTATGCGAATTCGGCCCGAGTTCGGTCCGATTTCGGTCCGAATTCGGCTAAAGTTCTGTTGGTGCTGTATGTTTTTAAGTCAGAATCCGAGGCCTTCTCATCTTTATCTTTTTCAAACTATTTCATCACAGCAGTAGCAGCAGTCGAAGAAACCCCAAACCCTAGCTTTTCTCCACTTCTTTTATTCCAATCTACGTAGAGAGATCTGTAGAAGCATGGAAAAGAATAAAGAAAGATCCATGCGACCAGGGAGCCCCATGCGGCTCAGAGAATTCATGCGGCTCAAGGATCCATACGGCCCAAGCGTCCATGCGGCTCAAATAAGTTCCATACGGCTCAGTGAGGAGCCACGTGGCCTGCAAACAGCTCTCCCGTTTGTCCTTTACTGCATTAAATGCCTCGACGGCTGACAGCTCTGACAAGGTGACAGTTCTGACACAAAGATACCATTATGACTTCCTCATAATGACGGACTCCCAGGGAAACGAAGAAAATCTCTGACACGATCCCCCGAGATCCAGAAACTGTCATGCGGCCTTGACACGTGGACAGTCGCATGCGGCTCAAGTAGAGACCACCCCATGCGGCTCAAGCGGAGGCTGCCCCATGCGGCTCACGATGACTAGCCCCATGCGGCTCAAGCGGAGGCTGTCCCATGCGGCTCAAGCGGAGGCTGCCCCATGCGGCTCAAGCGGAGGCTGCCCCATGCGGCTCAATGAGGAGCAACCTTCCTGCGGCTTAGATTTCTGCAGTGGCTTACGGTTAAGACACGTGGCATGATAGCGGGACACGTGGCATCAAATTGATCGAAATCCCTTAACAAATCCCAATAAATTATTGGGATCAAATCAGATCATTTGTAATTAAGCAAATTAATGACACGTGTCGAGAAATCCGAAGTTGGCATGACAAATCATGAGGATTTATGTCAATCATCATTAATTACCCACAAAAGATTTGATGTAATCATATTTATTGCTCAAATCTTGTATATTCAAGATGAACGGACCAGATCCAGTGATCCTTAGCCGTCGATTTTTAAGAATGGCCATTCATTGCAAACCCTAATGATACCCCCCACTCTTATAAATAGCAAGGTGCCATTCCCTTGCAAGGGACATATACGGAGAGAGAGGAGAATCTCAGATAAAAAAAAAGAGACACAGAGAGCCAGAGAGAGAATATACAGAGATCAAAAAGAGAGCATTTATTTATCAACGCCAAGCAGTTCTTCTACAGAGCCAAGGCTGCACCCGATCGCCCAAGGAGTAAGGCAGAGCTGCCGTCGCTTTCCCGAGCCTCTACTGTCACCCCCTAGAATCTAAAATAAATAATTATACTTAGATTGCTGTACCTAGGTTTTCGTCCCTAAGCTTTCTTTGTACAAGCGAGTTTGTTTTGTGAGTCTAAGTTCAGTCCTTCGATAATTATTCTGTTCTTTTACAATCAATGGCAAATACGATGGCGACTCAGCTGTGGAAAAAATTCCCCACGGCTGAGGAGTTGGTGACGCAATCGGATGAAGCCAAACTTGGCTCTACACAACAGAAGATGGTCGTCCGCTTCGACCAACAGGCGTTCGAAGAAATGCCCTCTGAAGGAAACGCTGGCCCGGTCCAGAAGTGAACCCGTACAAAGAAAGCTCGCAGCAAGTGGAGGACAAAATCATTTGCTCCTCCCCAAGCTCTGGACGAAGTACTCCCTGCTGCCCAAGACGGTGAAGGCGACTCTCATACGGCTCCACTTCAAGCCATAGAGGACTCTGCTGTCCCCAAGTCCGGCAGAGGAAAGCACTACGATGCTGGACTTGCAGGGACAAAGAGTGATTCTATGCACCCTAAAAAGAAGTCGAACAATCATATGGCCAAGTCTGCCAACCGAATGCAGGATGCTCATGCGGCTGAAACTGCCAGCCGCATGAAGGAGGTCTATGCGGCCAGATCATCCAGCCGCATGAACAAAACTCATGCGGTCGAGACTCCCAGTAGCATAAAAAAAGCCTATACGGCCACAACTGCCAGCCGCATTGATGCCAGCCGCATGAAGCCTCGTGGCTCCGTCTTCGACCGTCTCTCCTATGGTCTTGATCTCTTGTACTCCCAAGAAGACATGTCTAACTCTCTCCAGCACCACTTAGACTCTTCCTACTATGTGCCCTCACGCACTAGAGCGAAGAAGTCTAGGGCAGCACGAGCTTGGCAAGCTCGATCCGCTGATCCGACCTCTGACCAGTCGAGCGTCCCGCATACCATTATGCGGGCCTCTGATAGGAAGTTGTACAGAACCACTCGAGTCCAGCCCCCGACGGCAAACGGACAGAGAGGTTCCTAAAAGTCTTCCAAAATCTAGGGAGCAAACATGGTCGATCCAGACCCCTCTGACTTGCGTGAGGCCATCCTCCACAAATGTAAGGAAAGAGAAGGTGCATCGGGGTGCAAAGAGTCCTCCCACGGACGTCACTGCACCCAAGTCATCGTCAACTGCTATTGCAACAATACAACGATACGAGAAGACCGGCAGTCCGTCTTCCAAAGACTGCAACAACCATGTTCAGAGGATGAGTCACTTTCCGTCGTCTCCTGCAACTCTGCTCAGAAAATTCCCGCCGATGGGAGAGGGAAGAAGGCAAATGTTCCCAGCCTGAAGATTTCAACCATTATGACTAAGAGACTGTCGTCTAAGTGGGTGCCCACCACCGGAGTTTTCCAAGGCATCCGTTCTAAGACGAAATCTGCTACAGTGGAAGATTCATCGTCCATACCACTGGGGGTTGCTGGGACTGGGGGTAGCACTCCTCCGAACCTCTACGACAATCCAATGTTCCAAGAAGAAGAGCCGGGAGAAACAACTCTCCCATCAGATGTAGCAAACCCTGACGTCCCCGAGGACGTCCACAACTCCCAAGACGAGGCGAACTCGGAAACTGGGGGTACTATTCCTTCTGAGTCCGAACCAGAGGAAGACATTCCCACATACCCTGATGATTTCTCATTACAGGGATATGACTCGGAAGATACGTCCTCCACAGTGCCATCCATCTTTCCTCACGTGAGGACGGTACTTATGACGGACAGCAACCAAGGTGGTTCCAGTGATCGCCAATGTATCGACACTTTGGAAGCCATTTTGCACGCCTTGGTCAAGTCTGTAGACGAGATAAAAGCGGCCCTTCCAACCCTGCAAGGAGGGACGCCTGGCCAAATAAGCGTGGGTCCTGTGGTCAATGCGGACTCAAATTCAGCGGCACCAAATCCGGGCAGCAACCCTCCTGAAGTAACGGCCCCCACAGCTGTAAATGAGGCTCGAGAAGCGAAAAGAGAGGTCCAGGAGCTCCCAGCCATGTTTCACGCTCGAGAAAACTCTCAAGACCTCAGAATACGGCAACCGTACCCTGCTGCATAGAGGGATGTCCCCTTCCCGCCAAGATATAAGCCGTTCAACATCAACCCGTATGATGGCAAGACCTCCGCAAGTCGGTACATCACTTACTTCGAGGTCACCATCGACCATCTGCCCCATGACGATGCCATCCTCACACGATTATTCATTGGGGTGTTGGAAGGAGTCGCCTTTGACTGGTATCGCAACCTGCCAGACAACTGCATCCACTCCTTCGCCAGCTTCAAGCGCATGTTCTTGGAGAGATTCGACGAAGTAGGATAGGACGTCACGATGTCCACCCTCATGGACGTTGTTCAAGGGGAGAAGGAGCTGACAAGGAACTATATTAAGCGGTTTCGCCAAACCACAATGAAGCTGCCCTCTGGAAACCCAGATTCTTCCTTAATTAAAATTTGCCAAAAGAGACTGCTTCCAACAATCAGCCTCTGGATGGGCGAAAGTCAATTCAAAGTCTGGAAGACGTTTATCATCAGTACCACAAGCACCGAAGAACGATTGAAGAAGGCTCGCCAACTGGGATTGCACATCTCAGAGGAAGAGAACAAGGACAAGCGTCCTAATACCAACAGCGATAATGGGGGTATCTCCTCCAACAATTAGGACAGCAGGGGTAAGCAGGCTATGGCGGCCGACACAGCCCAGAAACCTGAGTCAAAACTGGCAGACAAACAATGGCCGCAAATCACTTACTCCTTCGAAGACGGTCACGTCAAGCCCATCTTGGACATGCTCATACAAGGAGACTGAATTCAGCTTCCTCCACCAAGACGGGAACCTCGGCCGGCAGAAATAGAGAATCCAAAGTACTGCCATTACTACCGCTATGTCCACCATGCTACACACGACTGCTACCAACTAAAATGGTATATCCAAAATCTCATTGATTCGAACGCTCTGGCCATCGATTTCGAGGAGGTAACTGTGGCAGCCAATATGGTGTCAGTACAATTTAGCAGCTTCTTTCCAACGGAAACTCAAGACGGTGTGGTCCCCATCCCTTTGGCGACAATAGAGATTGCTAATCTTCCATCTCCCTGAGATCAGGCTACTGGTCTAGTACCCCTCACCACATCACGAGGGGAGGTCATGTGGGTCTATCCAGACTTGGTATCTGAAGTGACTCAGTCCATACCATCTTCCATCTACAAGAAGAAGAGTAGAAAAGTCAGGTCCTGCCGCACAATCTCGGCAGATATCGAAGAAGCTACAGCCGTCGTCACTCGGTCTGGGGCACAATCCCAACCCGTGGCTGATAACTCGACTGAAGATCATCAGCCCGCTACAACTGACGCTCCAGGACTTGCTCAGCCTCCGACGACCGACAAGCCTAGGCCGAAGGAGACTCGCTTTGATAAGTCCCTCCGAAAAGGGACACCACAGGGGCTGGAGAGGCCCTACAACTTTGACATCTTGGCACAATTGGCCAACACACCGGCCAAGTTGTCATTATACGAGCTTCTGAGACTCTCAAAGGATGTTCGTGCGGCTTTGAACGATGCACTCCAAAATGCCAACGCATACCTGGCTCAGGACAACCTTACGGAAGAGAGCCCGCCTGCAGATCTCCAAGACAGCGCTTGCACGGGAGCGATGCCCAACATTATCTTCACTCCATAGGATATGCTCATCAAAACCAACCTGCACGATCGCCCGTTATACTACACTGGATACATCGACGACGTAAAGGTGGATCGGATGCACATTGATCCTGGTTCTTCCATAAGAATCATCCCGAAGGGTTTGTTACATCATCTCCACATCCCTATGCATCGCCTGACACCTACAAGCACCGCCATCAGCGGTTTTAATTAGGGCAGGAGCTACCTAATTGAGAAGATTCGTCTGAAGTGTCAAATTGGCGATCTCCAGTCAGAAGTCACCTATTACGTCATAGATGCAGACACTTCTTACAACATCCTCCTGGGGCGCCCTTGGATACATGATTATATGATCGTTCCTTCCACACTGCACCAATGCTTCAAGTATGTCGACAAACACGGCTTCGTGTGGACAGAATTTACCGACATCGATCCCTTCAAAGGGGTTAAATCCTACTACTCAGACTCCTGTCTGTACGAAAAGTCGAAGAGGCACCTTGGTGAAGGAGATGTGCAAGCTCGTACCGAGACAGCCACAGGATCAGAAGAACCTCTGACGATCCACCTCCAAGCTCGCAAACCTGACAAGTCCGTACCCCTTACCGCCACTCTGCGTAAGGACGCAATCAGCCTCTCGGCACAAGAAGAGCAAATAATAATCCGGCTGCCAAAGTCCGGCCAAGTGCCAAGACCCACAACAGAGCCATTGACAATCAGGTTGCCGAGAGTCGGCCAGCCGCAAACAGAGAAGCTCAATCCCTCCGCCAAGCCAATGACGATACGCCTTCCCAAGAAGAGTCGTCAACCCGATGCATGGTCTGGGACTTCTAGCGAACCAACCACTCCCCGCCCAGCATCGAGTACCAAACTGGGGGTCGCTAGTCTACCAACAACTCCACGTTCTGCTCCACCAGCTGAACCTTTGACGATCAAACTGCCCAGGTCGTCCTCTCAGTCTTCGTTTATACAGGGGGTAGCCGAAGAGGAACCGGAGCTAGCCAAGTATATGGCTGCCCATACTGATGTTCCCTCTGCAGATGATGTAATCCCCCTAGAAAAGATACCTTACTTCATCAATAAAGGGCTATCTTTGAACTACCTCGAACTCAACAAGCTTTGTATAATGTATGCTATAGAACACGGTATAGGCACTCACCTACACACACAGGTGACAAATATATACACCGCAATCCAGCTTACTCCAGTGGAAGACGCTTACCGCATAATCGAGGGAGGGGACCATCCAATCATCTTCGGCCGGAAGGACGATCCGCAGCCCTTCACCATAGAAAAAGTCGACCTTGAATCAAATGTCGGGAGACTGCCTCTGTATCTTTATAGCCCCCAATCCAAATATCTCATACAAAAATAGGGGTATGATCTGGAGACCGCACCAGGCTTGAACTACGGCACTGGTAGACGACTACCTTTAAAGTCGCCAGTCCCGTCTGGCAAACTATGGGACTACTATAGCAAGACTCGATGTGGATTAGGGTATGTTACACCCATAACGACCCCTGAAAGTTAAGATAAAGAATGTGACTGGCATTCACATTCAACCGGGTCACCAACTTCTGACTCAGATACTAGCATCGGAGACGTATTCAGACAAGTCCTATCAGTCAACATGGCATTCGCTGACGCTTACGAAGAAGATGAAAACATTCCTGAAATCCTCGAGCTAGAGACGTGGGCCCAACTGTTGGATGCACAATGGAAAAAGCGGTTCGAACAGAGAGGACCTCCTACTGAAGATGAGGTCATATAAGTGTATCTCGGCAGCAAATCTTCTCCAAAACCAATCTTCGTCAGTAAAAGCCTAATAGACGAAGAGCGAGAATCGCTGGTGGAACTTGTCAAAGAATATATTGATATATTCGCATGGAGTTATGAAGACATGCCGGGGCTAAATCCTGATTTTGCTCTTCACAAACTCAACATTCGGACAGATACAAAGCCAGTCAAGCAACAACAGCGACGCTTCCGCCTAGGCATCATAGATGCGATCGAAGCCGAAGTCAACAAACTAATAGCCAGCGGCTTCATTCGTGAGGAACAACATCCGGATTGGGTCGCCAACATAGTACCGGTCCTCAAGAAGAATGGGAAGATTCGAATCTGCATCGACTTCCGCAATCTGAACGAGGCATGTCACAAAGATGAATTCTCCCTCCCTATCACAGACATCATAATCGACAATACATGCAGCTTCGAACGCATGTCATTCATGGATGGTTTCTCGGGGTATAACCAAATCAAGATGTCTCCTGACAACGAAAAGCATACATCATTCCGAACACCGATTGGCACATACTGCTACACAGTCATGCCTTTCGGTTTAAAGAATACTGGAGCCACGTATCAAAGAGCTATGAGTATCATCTTCAGGGATCACTTACGCAAGACCGTGGAGTTCTATGTTGATGACATCGTCGTCAAGAGTCGCTATAAGGGAGACCATCTCCAGGATCTGAGAACGGTATTCAACCTAATGCGAGCACAAAACCTAAAGATGAATCCCACAAAATCCTTCTTGGGCGTATCTAGCAGAAAGTTCTTGGGTTTCATCATCACCGCCCAGGGTATCCATGTAGACCCCGAGAAGACGAAGGCAATCATGGAGATGGGTCCTCCGAGAAATCTTCGAGAACTTCGAGGCCTCCAACGGAGGCTAGCTTACATCAGGAGGTTCATTTCTAACCTCTTCGGGCGTTATCAGCCATTCACCCATCTCATGAAGAAGGGCGTCTCATTCGTGTGGGACGAGGAATGTCAGTGTGCCTTCGACAGCATCAAAGAATATCTGTCGAACCCTCCAGTCATGGTGGCTCCGGTTGCTGAAAAACCATTCCTGCTCTTTGTACGCGCAATGGAGCATTCCCTTGGCGCTCTGCTAGCACAAAATAATGATGCAGGCCATGAATAAGCCATATATTACCTCAGTCGAATAATGATTGGGCCAGAGCACCGATACACCGTCGTAGAAAAGGAATGCCTCGTCCTGGTGTTCGCTATACAGAAGATGCGGCACTATGTCACGGGACAAACCATACATGTGATCTCACGATTCAACCTTCTCAGGGTCCTTATGACTAAACCAGGGGCCCTCAGCTCTCACCTCGCTACATGGGCAATATTGTTGTCCCCCTATCATATGATCTTCGTCCCACAAAAGGCTGTTAAAGGTCAAGCTCTGGCAGACTTTTTAGCAGCCCACCCAGGCTCGGAGTCGTCCAGGATATATGAAGAAATCCCATATGAGGTTGCCGACTCACATTCAACCTCTCACGACGATATATGGCGAATGTTCTTCGACGGCGCCTCAAGGACCGGACCTAAAGGCAATATCGTCGTCGAAGTCGGGGTGGTGCTGGTCTTCCCTTACGGATTGGTAATTAACCACGCTTACTCTCTCACAGAGCCCTGCTCTAACAATGTGGCTGAGTACAACGCTTTGGTCATTGGCCTCCAACTTGTAAGAGAGCTGGGGGTAGAATATCTTGATGCGTACGACGATTCTCAGTTAATCGTCAGTCAGATCCGGGGCTCATACGAAGTCCGCCACGAAGACATGATCCTCTATCACCAAATAGCGATCGACATCATCTCATCGTTCGAGGGGTTCTTCATCGAACATGTTCCCAGACTCCGAAATATCGAAGCCGATGCCTTAGCAGGCCTGGCCGCTTCCCTAACAGTGCCAAATCATACTCATCAATCGGTAGATGTGATAGACCACGAACTGGTCTACCCCAAGAACAACGTTCAATTCGTGGCAAGTTATTCCGCTCAGACGATCGACGAAGTCCCAGACTGGAGACAACCATTCATTGACTTCGTAGTTTACGACATCCTGCCCGAGAACCCAAAAGAGGCCACCTCTATTAGAAGGCATTCTCTCAGATTCTTCTACGATACAGAGACGAAAATGCTATATTGCTGATCCTACGATGGATTATTGGTTCGATGTCTGTCAAACGCAGAAGCCAAAGAAGCCGTACGCGAAGCCCATGACGATGTCTGCGGGGCCCATTTGCCTGGCCCTAAATTACAAGACCGTCTTCGTCGAATGGGCTACTACTGGCCCACAATGGTAGCAGATATGATAGATTATGCAAGAAAGTGCAAAGCTTGCTAAGTCCATGCGGACTTCATCCACCAACCATCCGAATTTCTACATCCGACAGTGGCGTCCTGGCCGTTCGAAGCACGGGGAATGGATATCATCGGTCCTTCTCTCAGATTCTTCTACGATACAGAGACGAAAATGCTATATTGCTGATCCTACGATGGATTATTGGTTCGATGTCTGTCAAACACAAAAGCCAAAGAAGTCGTACGCGAAGCTCATGACGATGTCTGTGGGGCCCATCAGCCTGGCCCTAAATTATAAGACCGTCTTAGTCGAATGGGCTACTACTGGCCCACGATGGTAGCAGATATGATAGATTATGCAAGAAAGTGCAAAGCTTGCCAAGTCCATGCGGACTTCATCCACCAACCATCCGAATTTCTACATCCGACAGTGGCGTCCTGGCCGTTCGAAGCACGGGGAATGGATATCATACTCGCAATCACAGATTACTTCTCCAAATGGGCGGAAGCTGTCCGGCTTGCAGAAGTAAAGACTTTAAACGTGATCAGCTTCCTCAAGCATTACGTCATCTATCGCTTTGGACTGCCCCGAAGGATCATCCACGATAATGGTCTGCAGTTTGCAAGCCACGCCTTCTATCGGTTCTGCCACAAGCACCGCATCCAGAATATTGCTTCGACGCCATACAATCTAGCAGCGAATGGGTTGGCAGAAGCATTCAACAAAACCATCATCAAGTTACTCAAGAAGTTCTTGTCGTCCAATAAACGCGACTGGAACGAAAAGCTTGGTGAATGCCTATGGGCGTACCGTACCACAGTCCGAATGGCCACAAGGAATATACCATTCTCTCCGGTATACGGGAGTGAGGCAGTTCTCCCATTGGAGACCCAAATACCCTCACTCCGTGTTGTGCTCACTTATCAATTGACGACGGATGATAACTACCGTCGTCGACTACAAGAGTTAGAGGCCTTAGATGAAAAGCGCCTCCCGGCTCAGCAACGGATCGAGCTATACCAAGGACGCATCTCTGGAGCCTTCAACAAGAAGGTTAAAATCAGAACATTGCAAGTGGACGATCTCATTCTGGCAGTCCGGAGGCCGATGGTCATGACTCACAAGACTGTCGGCAAGTTCCAGCCAAAATAGGAAGGTCCATTTATCATCAAGGCTGTATTCTCCAACGGTGCTTACCGCCTCGCAAAACAAAATGGAGACTTGCTTATGTTGCCCGTCAATGGCAAGTTCCTGAAGAAATATTATGTCTAAACCACAACATTCTATATCATTGAGTTATGTACCCGCTGGTGTCGCTGAACTCACATCAACAATATTCCAGATCATTGAGTTATGTACCCGCTGGTGCCGCTCAACTCACACCCACAACGTTCCAGATTGTTGAGTCATGTACCCTCCCATACCGCTGAACTCACAATCTTCCAGATTATCGAGTCATATACCTGCAGGTGCCTCTGAACTCACCTTTCGGTCACTCTTTCTGATAGTAAGTCATGTATGACCATACCTCTGAACTTTCTTCCTGAAAGAAATTCTCCCACATGATCCACTACCCGCACTCCCAGTGCACAAAAAAGGGTAACAGATCCACAAATTTCCAAAACGGCCATGTCCTCATTACCTCTGAGTCGTTTCACTTCCGCCAAAAATAAATCACCCCTTTACATAGAACTTCCATGTCCTCATTACCTCTGAGTCGTTCTATGTAACCTCCTTCATTGAGCCCACTCCTGCCATGTCCTCATTACCTCTGAGTGGGAAGGCTCCATCGAAGAAACCTTCATGCTTGCTATGTCCTCATTACCTCTGAGTAAGTATGATGATTCCCTTTCGACTTATTATCCGTACCCACAACCGAAGTACGCCAAGGATAATAGGTCCATAAATATTCCCCGCTGAGTCTACTCCTGCCATGTCCACATTACCTCTGAGTAGGAAGATTCCACGATAAAACCTCCGTACTTGCCATGTCCTCATTACCTCTGAGTAAGTATGTTGGTTCTCTCTCGTCTTATTATCCGTACTCTAAACCAGGATACGCCAAGGGTAATAGGTCCATAAATGTCCTCTGTTGACCACAAATATCTTCCGTTGAGTTCACTCCTGTCATGTCCTCATTACCTCTGAGTAGGAAGACTCCACGGTAAAACCCTCAAACTTGCCATGTCCTCATTACCTCTGAGTAAGTATGTTGGTTCCCCTTCATCCTATTATCAGTATCCCGAGTCAGGGTAGCCAAGGATAATAGGCCCACAAATGTCCTTTTCTAAGTCTCTTAGTACAGGCCCGCCATTCTTCATCATGCCCCGGGAGCCCAGCTGCTCCATGGCATTCTATCTCCCGATACCCCGAACACCCACGACCACCTTACCGTGGAACTGTTCTAGGTATCCCCAAGAAAAATTGTTATCCATACCTAAAACCAAGGTATGCCAAGGATAACAAGTCCACAAACAAGTCCCCCATGCGGGGCAAACACATCACCCCAATACCACAGGCACAACAAGCAACACAAATGAAGGGTAGAATGGAAAGTACTCTTTATTTAAAAGACGAAAAAGCATTACATATGGTGGGGACCATGTCTCTCTCAAAAAGAAAAGAAAAGGAAAACAGAAACAAAAGAAGAAAAGGCCGACTATAGTTCGGCATTACACAACTCTAAGAGGCGGTTCCTCACCAAGGCAGTACCCCGCTCAAGCCTCTGTCTAGCTCGGCGCTCAGCCTCCTGGGACAATTGCTCCGCATCATTCAAGTACATATATGCCTGCCAGTCTTTTTCCATCTTCTTCAGAGCAAGTTCCAGATTGGCAGAAGCTCTATTAAATTTGTCAGCCTCCTGAATAGCAACCCCTTTCTCAGTACGAGCAGCTTCGAGCTCGGACTCCAGGAAGGCCAGATTTCTCTAGAGCTCGAGAATCTGCTCCCGGGTGTCAGCTACCACGCGGAAGGCAGTCGCTTCCCGAGTCGCACAATCTTCAGTACGATGACTCCATTGATCGTACAACTGAGTCAGATCCCGGCAATCCTTCAATATAGCTGGCTTGAGCAATTCCCAAGCCATCCTCACCTTCTCTACCACGGTTGTGAGGAAATTATGCTCTTGATCTATTTCCACTGATAGATCAGCTTGTCGCAGTATGCGAAACTGGGCCACAAGACGATCGGCCTCTAACAACTTAGGCTCCAGAAGCGCCGCTAGTCCCGCCCCACCGGAAAGTGTTCTAAGGATATTAATTTGGCCACCGGCACATTAACGGGTCATAGCAAAGGGAGTCCCCCTCTCCACAGCTGCCACAATCCCTCTCTTTAGGTGGCGGTGAAAGCTGTCGACCATATCCTGGGATACTTCATCCAAAACTTCTGTAGTGAATGGCGTCAAAGGGAGTGTGGCGGGCAGTACCGAAGGAGTAGCCTCAGAACTTGTCGTCCCCGTCACCAGGGAAACAAATTCTGTACGAAAAGATGTATGAATAGCAGCTAGCTCCTCTTCCGTCGCCCGAAGAGCCTGGATACTTGGCAGGGCGGAAAGGTTAACTCCCGAAACTATATTCGCAGAGCAGGGCACGGAAAGCGTCGTCCCTTGCCCCAACTGTGCTATCACTAGGGCTTCCGAACCCGACCCAGCTGGAGGCCCCTCAGTGTAGGTTGGAAAAGAAGGAGGCACACGTGCTTCCATCAGATCCCCTCCGGTAGAGTCTGCTCCGGCAATGTCCTTCACCGACAATAAAAGGGTGGGACCTGCACATCCAAAGCAATCATTGATCCACGAAGGACGGGATGATAGAGAAAATAGGTCTCCTTACAAGTTAAGAACTTGGTTTATCTTACCAGGGGAAGAGCGCGGAGGCTGCAGCTCGTTCGCAGCTGGCATAGTCTCCCCACCCGCGGCTTCCAAGTCAAATTCAACTGGTTTCTCTGCCCCAGCCACCCCTGAAAGGGAGCCAGCCATGTCAGTGTCATCCTGTTAAAATTTAGCTGTCTCAGGGACAGGTGCAGTAGAGCCCCCGCCCCCATGGGTTGAGGTCTCAGCAAGGTGAGACTCCCCGGCCGCCTCCGGAAGAACCCCAACAGAAGTGATAGCGGCGCATATATCATTGACCAAAGTGGACAAGGCCAGATCGACCTCAGCAGTCGAGTCCTGAGAAGCAGACTTCTTTGACGCCTACAAAGTGCAAAAGAAAAAATGATTAGGCCATAACTTAGAAAAAGAAGGAAAAGGTAGTGGAAATTCAAATCACCTCAGAAACAGTGCCAACATCAGCGATAAATAGCCTACGGCGTCTTACCGCAGCTCGCTTAGTGGAGTAGGTTATGCTATCATCAGTAGACATACACCTACTTTGCTTGCACGAAGGACCATGCACGGCAGGCGGCTACCTCGTAACCATGTCGTCCGGTACGTTAGGTGGCTGATCCCCCGCCTCCTCGTCTGAGGAGTGTGACGAATCATCGACATCCTGCCCATCATCCTCTTCGCCCACCGTCTTGGACTCCGAGTCCGGCACAGGGACCGTATTCGCCTTTTTCTTCCTCTTCCTAGACCCCTCGGGTTTTTCGGCCAAGCCAGTCCCGACAATGAAGCTGGTGCTCATGTCAAAATTCATGGGAGGCTTGCTCGCCGCAACATGATAGAGGGCCGCCATATAAAAATCTCCCCTTGCGTATTAGCGTCGGGAAGTGAGAAGCTAGCTCGGGTATGAGTCGCATTGTAATAATGCCACGCCCTGATACCATCAATGACACTGTCGTCATGGCCTAAGCAAGTACTGGGGCAGTCAAGGAACAGCTGACTATACCCGAATTGACGAGAAAACCTGCTGGGCAAATAAGGCTCCAGGTATACGTTATATCGGTAACGATAGACTAGGTGTACGGGGCGAATGTGGCGCAGCCAAAGAAGCATCTTCTGAGATAAGAGCTGGGGAGGTTCAATGCCATCAACGTGTACCCCTCTCACTTCTCTAGGGGTAAATTGAGGAAGATACACAAAAAAGTCGGGCCCGTCAACTCTCGCCAACGCCCTCCGACAAGCCGGCTTGGTGTCGTACTCCCAAGATTGATGACAGTATCGGAAAAGGAAGGCATCATCTGCGGTAACATCATCCTCTGTTCCGGGCCTCATCAACGATCGGTAATGCATCAATAACCATCCCATGAGATAATGGTATGGTAGATCTATCCGCTCAAAGTCCAGTGTCGTCTAGCGAGCAATGACTTTAGACAAAAAGGCGCAGAGGCCGTGGTGTATGCCACACACCATAGCCGGAAGAAGGGCCAGTCTGACTTTGAAGACCAGCTTCACAGCCAGGAGAATGAAGTGGTGGCTGATCCTTTCAGTAGAACCTGCCCCTCCCGAGACTATGCAATTTCGTAGCCACACCATCAAGAACCGTGCCAAGATTGCTTTCTCAGACATCTGCCGAGTACCGTAGTGGAAATAACTGAAGGAGTCAGTGCGACTCCCAAATCTATCGCGGGTGGACCTCGACCTTTTGGCATTCAACATAAGGTCCTTTACCTCCGCCTGGGTTTGAGGACCTCGAGAAGAAACTCGGCCGGAAGGACATAATTTGAAAAGATAAGCGACCCAGGCCGTGGTATGGAAGGCATTCCCTTCTGAGCTATTATTCTTCTTGATAGCAGTCTGGTGACCGATGCTATGGTGGCACAGCAGTTCCCGGTACACAGCGACGAAACCCAGGAATAGTCGATCCAGATCATCGAATTCCTCGTTCGTCGGGGTGTATACTTCAAAGGCCTCGTCCCCCCACGGCAGCTTAGAAACAGCATGTATTTCATGGAGAGCAAGTCCCAACTCCCCTCCGAGCGCGAAGAAAGTCCCCGTACGCCGGTTATACATCTCCAAAAGGGCCATAAACAGCGGCTTGTTAATGGGCAATCCGTAACAGGTGCCCCGGATGGTGTAGTAAAGGTCAATCTCCCAAAGGAATTCCTCGTAGTTCCTCAGGATCCATGAGGATAGATTGGCCCATGTAGAAATGGGGTTTATCTAATTCAACAGCGACAACCTGCCCACATGATAAGACCCCTTGCGAGCGAGCTGATTTAGGAAGGTATCAGCTCGAGTAAAAGTAAAGTTGGGACCAGACACGTTTATAAAAGTACCAAGAATCAACCCCATCACACTCCGACTGACTGACTCCCTAATCGCACATGCTGACCTAATACTCATATTATAGTGGATGTTGCCCATGAACATCCCCGATTGGGTTGGAGTTAGGGAGCCCGCCATTTTCCTGCTCAACGGTACCATATTAAACCATGAGAGGGGAAAATGTTGTTCCATCTCAGGAACATGGATCTCCACCCCATCCACAGTAAAGTCCCAGTTTTCAGAAATGTCCAACACTCGGGAGTTCTTTATGGATAAAGCATCTCCAAAGAGAAAAGCTGGTCTCAGATATTCTCCGTCCAGTCTCCCCAAATTCATCATAGTGCAAAGAAAGTAGAAAGGCTAGTTGTTGATGGCAGCCACCCTCTCCAAAGGCTCGTTGGTGGGAAGCTGATCCGTCACATGTCGAATTAAGCCGTCGAGCCGCACACCCACTGCAAATTGAGCTGAACCCACCAGAAGCTCTCCTGCCAGGTTGGTTGGGAGGTTCACTGGAAAAGGACAAAAGAAACAGGATTAAAAGATGGTTAAAACGAAACCACTTAAAGTTTCTCAAAAAGAAGTTCCTATGATCCTATGCGGCTCGGATCAACGAAGCCTTATGCGGCCCAATTCAGCTGGGTTTCATACGGCACAGCCTCAATAGAGCCTATGCGGCTCGGGTCAATACAGCCTCATGCGGCCCAATTCAGTTGGAAGTTCCATGTGACATTGATTCGATAGTTTATGCGGCTCGGTTGAACTTATGAGTTTCTATCTAGCAGAAGAGCTTATGCGGCACGACTCAGCAAAATTCTATACGGTCCAGTTTGTTAGGAACATATGCGATCCCGCTCAAAGGAGGCTTCATGCGGTTCAAATCCAGAAGTACTCCTGCGGCTCAAATCTTTCTCATGCAGCTCAAACATAGGGCATGCCCTATGCAGCTCAGATATGAGAGGGTCATGCGGCCCATACAACATATGCGGCTCCATCATGGTCGAGCTTGGGCAGTTCAATGAAGACGAAGGATGAAGGCTTGTGCATATGTTATGCAACAGAACCATGGGTCCTTAGGGTTCAAAGTATTCAAATCCAATCCCTACCCTTAAAAGCAGGGTGGACATCAGGGTGCACTTCGGGTACGGCGGCCGACGAAAAAGCCGCTTTCTTGTCCTTCGCAGCAGCAGAGGCGACCTTGGAAGACTTGGGAGGCATTTTTGATGGTTGGAGAAGGGAGATAAGGAAAGACAGTAAAGACAGCAAGAGTTGGGGACGAAAGAGAAAGTAAAGAAAGCCCTCCGACTGAACTCGTCCCTATTTATAAACAAAAGTAGGACGTTTCGATTCTCGTATAACACAAAAACCGACCCTTCGGTTATCGAGGAGAGCCGCCTAAAATGAAGGCCAAACTCCTGGGATCCTGTCCCGAAAAGTGGCCTTAAAACTGACAACAGATCAACAGCATTTAATGCAAAAGATCTTCACATATGGCAGGATGACGTGGCGAGGGGCTCATGTGGCCAGAACAGCCTATGCAGCCCGAAAGTCCATGCGGCTGACACATCCATGCGGCTGACACATCCATGCAGCCGAGACATCCATGCATCCATGACATCATATGCGGCCAGGAGAATTTATACATGGCCATGCTTCTTATTCAAAGTATTTCAATTTTGCAAATTAAAAACTTTAAAGGGGGTCTTGTAGAAGCATGGAAAAGAATAAAGAAAGATCTATGCGGCCAGGAAGCCCCATGCGGCTCAGAGAATTCATGCGGCTCAAGGATCCATGCGGCCCAAGCATCCACGCGGCTCAAATAAGTTCCATACGGCTCAGAGAAGAGTCACGTGGCCTACAAACAGCTCACCCGTTTGTCTTTTACTACATTAAATGCCTCGACGGATGACAGCTCTGACAAGATGACAGTTCTGACACAAAGATACCATTATGACTCCCTCATAATGATGGACTCCTAGGGAAACAAAGAAAATCTCTGACACGATCCCTCGAGATCCAGAAACTGTCATGCGGCCTTGACACGTGGACAGTCGCATGCGGCTCAATTAGAGACCATCCCATGCGGCTCAAGCGGAGGCTTCCCCATGTGGCTCACGAAGACTAGCCCCATGCGGCTCAAGCGGAGGCTGCCCCATACGGCTCACGAAGACTAGCCCCATGCGGCTCACGAAGACTATCCCCATGCGGCTCAATGAGGAGCAACCTTCCTGCGGCTCAGATTTCTGCAGTGGCTTACGGTTAAGACACGTGGCATGATAGCGGGACACGTGGCATCAAATTGATCGAAATCCCTCAACAAATCCCAATAAAATATTGGGATCAAATTAGATCATTTGCAATCAGGCAAATTAATGACACGTGTCGAGAAATCAGAGGTTGGCATGACAAATCATGAGGATTTATGTCAATCATTATTAATTACCCATAAAAGATTTGATGCAATCACATTTATTTCTCAAATCTCGTATATTCAAGATGAACGGCCCAGATCCAGTGATCCTTAGTCGCCGATTTTTAAGAAAAGGCAATCATTGCAAACCCTAATGATGCCCCCTACTCTTATAAATAGCAAGGTGCCATTCCCTTGCAAGAGACATATACGGAGAGAGAGGAGAATCTAAGATTAAAAAAAAGAGACAGAGAGCGAGAGAGAGAATATACAGAGATCAAAAAGAGAGCATTTCTTCATCAACGCCAAGCAGTTCTTCTACAGAGCCAAGGCTGCACCCGATCGTCCAAGGAGTAAGACAGAGCTGCCGTCGCTTTTCCGAGCCTCTACCGTCACCTTTCTCGAGCAATTGTACTTAGATTGTTGTACCTAGATTTTCGTCCCTAGGCTTTCTTTATACAAACGAGTTTGTATTGTGAGTCTAAGTTCAGTCCTCCGATAATTGTTCTGTTTTTTTACAATCAATGGCAAACAAGATCCATCCAAATTTTGGATTCGTACAGAGAATCGCGTCCTCTACAACATACTTGATTCTCGGAAGGTATACCTCCTTCTCTCCTCCACTTCTAAATTGTTAGGATTACCTAGTTTTGGGAAAGAATGCCTAAGAGATTCAATCGTTTCAAGAGGAAGAAGACCAATGCCAATGAAGAGGCATCGTCTTCTGATCCGAACATGGATTCCTTCTTTTCCCCGGTCCAATCGGGTGACGGCGTGTCAGATGAGTTTTACTTCAAAACTTATGGCCAAACTTTGCTTTGGTATGTCGACTTTACTATGCGTATAATATGCACAGGCGCTCCGATTAAATGGACTGTATTTCCAGATCACCGTCCTTTCTTTGAGGCATTAGGGTTATACCGTCTCGTTACCCTAAAATTCCTTATAGCTACTAATGCCGTTAGACTATTCTATTGTAACTTCGTGTTAGATACTTTTACCGCAAGAACTTGTATTGGCAGGATCGATATTGAGTTCGATGATGTATTGCTAGCAGAAATCCTTGGTATTCCAAACGAAGGTGCCCCGCTCAATGACATCACCAACTTCGACTTTCCCGAGGGTAAGACTCTTGTTAGTTTCAAGAATGAGCTTTGTGCGCCAGCACGTGCTCGTCTTAGAAAGTTCAAGGCTAATAACTTGAACTTGTTTAACTACGAGTTATATTGCATCACCTATTCCACTATTCATTCAAAATCCACTTCAAAAGATAACGTTACTTCACGAGAACTCTTTGCCCTCTATCACATTCTTAAGGGAATTCCTTTTTCTGCCCCTAAGACTATCATCCAGCTGATGGGTAGATGTCACGAAAGAGAACACAATCTTTCTTATGTGATGCTTATCTCTCGCATCTTTCAGCGTTTTGATATCAACTTATCCACTTGCGCTCTGGACCCTGAGCCCAAGTTTCTCAAGCTGTCTCGTCGTAGCATTGCCACTGCTCCTACACCTCCTGTACCTGCTCCTACTACACCTATTCCTCCTCAGACCTACCCTATGACTTTTGAGGGTATTCATCATCACCTTTTGGATATCCAGACTTTCTTTGTTGACACTTCCAGGGAACGTGAGTTTCGTGACGTGACTCGGTTCCAGGCTATTACCAACTCATTTGCTGATCTCCGATTTGCTCAGATGGGTCATTCTGCTAGCTTTCTTCCTAGAGACCCTTCTGTATCTGGTTACCGTATTGATGATGAGGCGGTCCACTCTCTGTTCCAGCCAATGAACGCTTACGATTGGTATCGTACTTCTGGTGCTAGTCCACATACCTCTGGAGATAGCACATCTGGAGCTGGTCCATCCGGACATGGTGGACATGCTGGCACTGCAGATGATGATGATGGCGATGAGGAGTCGTACTATTGAGACTGATGTTATTGTCTTTGTTTACTTGGAAATGCTCCGACATTCCAAGCTAGTATCAGTACTCTTATTTTTCTATTATAACTTTTTTGTCTAATGGACATGTTATATGTTTTCTTCAGCATATTTTATTCAGTTTAGCATTTCTCATAAAATTATCTTTTATTATGCTTCTATTTAAACTGCCTGTGAAAAAAAATTTGCTTATTATATTTTTGTTACTGTCTGTGACATTTATACCATGCTTGTGATAAATTTTATATATATATATATATATATATATATATATATATATCCATATTTTTGTGTTTCTTCACTGATTGTTACTTATGCATATATTGCGGAGGAGCTTTCTCTTTTGCAATTATTTTGCTAAGTGACAACGGGGGAGAAATAAGATCTAACATCTTTGATCTGTAAGAATACAGGATATAAACAATCGACAAGAACAATTTTTTTTGTACATTATCTCGGTACATTTTGTTTTTGTAAAACCCCTATTTTTAAAAATTAATTTTTTTATTATTTTATTAGACTTAAAAATAAATTTATACAATTTATGGTTTTATTTTATTTTTAAATGACCTTAGCCATTGTTGAGTGTTGGAGCACGACTACCATGAATTTTGGCACGGAAGATGTAGCAGTGTGCCTTGACTAGTGTACTAGCCATACCCGGGGAAGCCTAGCCACAGTAATGTCCAAACTAGGAAAACCAGGCCAAGCTGTGAAGAAACTTATTTAAATTATTTTAATTAAATATTATTTTATATATTGATTTTTAGATGACCCGGTTGTGTCAAACCAGTCCGAACTGGATCCGGACCAAATTTAAGCACATGTAGGCATGTGGTGGGACCAAGATGACCATGTAGGAATATTTCATGTGTGTATAAATATTTTTAAATAATTTTGAGACTTGTTGAATATTTATTGACTTTTGGTACAAAATTTATATTTTATTAATAAAATAATGTTTTACAAGATGGTATAATTTTCTGGACCCACACATGGGTGAGCGGTAAAGTTCACCCATTGGGACGATTATTATTATTTTATTATAATTTAAGTTATTTCATCAAGATTAAAATATGTTCATTCTATTTAGATATTATTATTATTATTATTGAGATTGATTTATTGTAAGATAAATTTATATATAAATATGTAGATATATTTAAATATATTAAATATTTGGATATGTGATATTTAAAGTGTTATTGTATTTAAATGATTTTTGGAGATATACTTATAAAGTTTGGAAAGATTTAGATAAGAAAAAGAATAAGAAAAGAAAAGAAAAGAAAAGAAAAAGAAAAAGAAAAAAAAAGAAACAAACCCACCCCTTAAAGGGGCGGGCCCCACCCCTCACCATGCTTGCTGCGTACAGCAGCAAGCCCCGCGAACATGTTTGTGAGTGGGCCATTGTTATGGGTATTAGTAATAATAGTTGTATTAGATTTTCACATAATTTGTTTTATATATAACTTCCTCCACAGACCTCAAAATCCTACACTTCCAAAACAAAAATTTTAGCAGAACATACCCACTTCGTCTACGAGTTCGTTTCACCAGCAACGGAGTTGTGTGCGTGAAGAAAGGAGCGTCGAAAGTCAGCCCCTCGTCATCCACGGAATAGTTTTTGCACTCAAGGTACCCCACTTTCCTACGGCGTAACTTTTTACTCGTAGCACCGATTTTCGATCCGTAAAATGTTCTGGAAAGTAGACTTGACCCTCTTCGAGATCCTCTAGGTGGATTTTGACATGGCAATCCAACTTGCTCGAAAAATCGAGGCAAAGTTGGAGAAAAACCCACTTTTCTGAATATTAAAAACTGTTTCAAAACACCAACTTGATGGCCACTTTTCTCGCTGTCCATTAAACTTTCGTAAAACCTAATTGAAGGTAGTCAAGGACAACCTAACCGAGATTGTAACGCACCTTTTGGATCCACTTTTCATCTAGTATGTAGAAAGTTACACGTTGTTAAAATTTTCCAAAAAATTGTAAATTCTGTTTTCGAGAATTAGAAAAATACTCCGATACGACGTCCGTCCCGACAAACCGGGCGACGTGGTCACGCACTATATGCATCGAAAGGTGCGTATGGATATTTTTGACATGTGGGAACTGACGGAACTCGATTTCGTTGCATGTGTGCGACGAAATCAGTACGTATCCGTCAAGATACCCCGTATCGACCCTTTGCAAATTAAGTCACAACTTTGTGAACACTCATCATATCGCGATGAAATTACGCCATTGGACTCAAAATATTTTTCTTGTCCTGTGAGGCAAGTTTGGTCCAATTTTGAGACCATTGATCGGGACGCTTTTTTGGCGGGCCCACAATCCCACTCAACGGGCGATTTTGTGCACTGCCCATCGGAATCCAAAATTGGAGATACCGTTGTGTTCATCTCATCAAAACAAATCTGTAGACATGTAGTTTGACGACTTTAGAGACCGTAGATATTGGCACGCATTTCGGTACAAAGCGGGTCCAACGGCGGACATCATTTTGACCCAAAATTACGAAATTGCCCCTGTTCCAGAATTTGACTTTTGGACAGGCGTTTCCTAGGCATATCTTTTATTCCAAACTCGTTCGTGATGTTTGTTTCAGCATTCGGAGCTTCTTATGGATTTTGACTTTCGTGTTGACGATTCTGATTGTTGGATTTTGCTGCTTCTCGCACCACCCGCAGGCAAGATACCTTGCCTTATTTACTATTTATAATTAGATGCATCATTATTTATTTATTTATTTATTTACTGCTTATTTATTATATGTTTTCAGTTGGATCCATTATTTGCTATTTTGTTCACTTTATTTTGTTTCGGTTATTTTTCCTTCTTATCTTTTGTATGCATATGGACCTAGTCTTAGTGAACTACCTTCTGTTAGGGACCTTGGGAGGAAGAAGACAGTTAAATGTATGGGCTATCCAACTCCAAAAGCTGTAGTAATTGCGTACTACGGTAGTCGAGTCGCGAGGGTCACTAGCCTCGAGCTATGTGGACTGATAGGTCACGTGGGCCGCTAGCCTCGAGTTATGCCAGCTGATAGTATTGGTATTGACGTGTACGTGTTGTGAGTTGTTACTTGTCCTGGGGGAGTCAGCCTTCACCTGTCCATACATCGAGATGTCTTCTAATTGACTACTAGAAAGGTTAGGAGACCTTAGCAAATTTCATGTTCCAAATCATGGCATGGAAAATATCGCATCGTGGAATAGTAAGTTACTCCTTGTCCTTGTTTGGTTGTAGGGGTAGCCTACTGTTTCGATGATGGGATATTGAGTCGTGTTATGGTTTGGACGCTTTTATTTTATCTTTATTTTTATGGTGCATTTACATTCAGTTCATATGGCATGTTCTTCCTGTACCTTGTTACGTCCCTCTGAGGACCTGGTTATCTCTCCAGGTGTGTGCTTCTGTGATTTTGCAGGTGTTCTAGCCAAGGCCGTGATCTTCTCTATTCTTTCGAAGACGATTGTGCTTGGTTCGTCTCGTTATTTTATCGATCAATTCTTGTACATTTTATTTGAGATAGTTGGTAGTGGACTTTGTCTCCGTCCAACGATTGTATACATGACAATTCAAAGTTGCTTTTATATCATTTATTTATCTAGTGGATGAGATTTAGTTATTATGGTTCTACTGCATTTTACAGCTTATGTATACATACGAGTTTCCATATATTGGAGTATACTTCGTATGTATGCAGCTGGCATGGATACGTACCTAGTCCTAAGTATTTTGGGACTGGGGCGTTACATGTTTTTGTGGTTGCCCATGCAGGTCTAGTTTGTCATTTCGGTTACGTAATTGTACCGATGTGAGCCTGTAACATAGGATTAGAATCTAGGAATCTCATCCATACAGCTTGACCTCTTTCCTTGGCTTCAAATTTCGAACTCTCGTTCGACCTCCTTGAATTGCATCTTGCTTGATTCCCTTGTACCGTCGATTCATATTTTCGTGCTTAGTATCAACTAGGAAGATGACTACACTAGTATATGCTCATAGGTCAAACACATGGCTTGAATGGTTATATTGGCAATTGGAATACATTTAAGACTGATTGAGTTAAAAGTTTTTTTTTTTAAAAAGTGTGAATTAATGATTAGAAATTTGTAAAGTAGGATATTGCCACGGAAAGTTTTAACCTTGAGATTTCTAAATAGTAAACACCAGAGAATTTATAGAATTTCATACTTGGTTTAAGAAATTGATTAATTTTCAAGATTTGATATTTATGATTTATTGGGTTATAGTTATACATCCTTGCACAAGTATAAAATTGATTTGCTTTTCGAGTGGTGATATTTATAATTTTTGGGTGATAGATATACATCTTTGAACAAATATAAAATTTATTTGATTTGCGAGTTTTAATGTTTATGATTTATTGGAGTATGGTTATACACCTTTGAACGGTTATAAATTTGGTTTGAAAATGATCTTAGCTTTTAAAAATGGCCATAGAAATTATTTAAATTTGAGTTGTACAACTTGCAGATTTCTTGTTTAGTAAAATTTAAATTTTAAGGGGAAGTAATGACGGTGAATTTTGGTTTAAAATATTTGAAAGTTATGAAAACGATTTTTGAGAATTTTTTGTTTATTTAAATTGTGTCCTATGATTGAGGATATACAAATCTATTTAGATTTTTGATAAAAAAAATATTTTGACTGATAAGATTATTTGAAAATTTAGTTTAATGTGGGATTGCTAATATAAATTTTTTTGAGAATTTCAAAAGATGTGAAGGAAAGTTATTTTGATTGATTAAAGGAAGTTACCATTTAAAAGTTGTGAGTTTGTTGGAATAATATAGCATAAATAGAAGTTAAAATTGATGAGAGCATTGAGCTTAATTTTTTTTGATTGCTTTTAATATGCTAAGAGTTTTTATTATGAGTTATTGGAAAAAAATTTGAGTGTTAAATTTTTGATTGATTGTAAAATTTTTATGGATTCGTGAATTATGAACTCTTGAGTTAAATAGTTGAAATTAAACGTTAATTTTGGAAAAGGTTAGTAGTAACGTGATAAAGTTTGCTTTGAGATTTATGAAAGTGATTTAAATTTTGTCATTTGAACGGCTTGGAGTGAGTACAAATTTTGGTGGTTAAATATTTTATATTTATTCAGAAATTGTTGGAGGAAACATGAGTTAAAATATTAATGGTAGGCCACAAAGGTAGCCCTAATGAGTTAGAAGTATTCCACACTAATTGCCATGTCACTCATGACCATGATAGTAGTATATACATCAGTGTTGTTAGTCATCTACCAAGCTATGTGACTGTCTTTCTACCTTGACTTACTCAACCTTCCTTCAATTCTAGATCTTTTAATTGTGACCTTCTAACCCATTTGCAATTTGAATAATGAGTAAATGATTCCTTAACTGTATTCATCTAATGGACTATCTTCTCTCTAGAACTATGTCCCTAAATGATTTTATTGGATTCTCTAATTAATTTTATCTATTTTTATTTCATGCTTTAACTTGATCTTCTTTATTTTTGTACATTAATTATCACCTAGTGAACTCTCACTTTCTATTTTAGATCTTTTGGCGTCCCTTACCGTGACTTGGATATTTGGAGAACAACACTAGACTTTTCCTTCCAACAAATTTAATGTGTAAGACCTAGACAAGTCCACCTTCATGTAGATATATCATGTCCCACTAAAATACGTCTCCTTGTACTCTATTTCTTGATATGACCTTATGGTCAAAATGGCCAAACTATAACCTTTACCATGATACCGATATTTTTACCACGGATTGAGATCCAACCTTGACTCAATCCCTTAACCCGATAGGTGAATTTTGTTCTACTTAGTTCCTTAAATGCTTAAATTGTACTCTATCTTGATTGCTTGACCCATTGTCCTATAATACTATTAGTTTAACTCTTGTAAGTTGGGTAGAATACCTCACAACCAAACAAAACTTTTTCTCGTGAACCACATTGGTAAGTTCACTTAGACTGTAATTCAGAGGACCCTACTTATCTAGTTTACCAAGACATAAATGAAGAAACACTAGGACAACTGTACAGGCCCACACTTCGGGCAAGACTCGATTTTAAAAGATCTTGGACTATTTAAAATTTTCTTCAGCTGTACCTCCATTGCTCATATTTTGACTATCTCATGCTGCTAATGTAGCTTCAGTTTTGCAAGTTTATTTCTTTACCAAGCTTGATCATGACATATTTTATTGGGTGCACCCACTAACATATTGTCTAATCAGAACCGGTGCATGATGGTCTGATCAACCTATTGCACTTTGGTTCGCTTATCACATATTATACTACGTGGATGAAGACATAGTAAACTTGCCTTAGAGTCTCATCCGCGACAGCCTTGGCAATTCTCTTTTGAATTATTTTCCCCGCCTATGAACCCCGTAATTCGTACTCAATATATAACACAGTCTTTGAAACCTTTGTTGTTCTTGTCTTTTACTTATTTTGGAAAGACAAGGCACTGTACTTGATAGATAGACTCAAAGTACCGCCTTTAGTTGTCCCACCATCTATTGCCAAGATAGTTAGCCATGGACCAACCAAGGTGACTATATCCTCGCTTTGAACTACTCGTCAATTCCATACCTACTATCGCGACCTTCTAATCATTCTTGATACTTGAGGATGATTCAAATCGTTCTCTTAATCATGCCCGCAACCTGGACGACCAATATACGACTATTCTCAAGGAACCATCTCTCTTAAGTCTCTAAATTATTTTTTCCCTTAATCTACTTGATTCTTTTCTATTCATTACACTCTGTTTTATCTTGAACTACTTAAAACCCTTGATCATTTTTATTCTTGAATTAACTAGCCATATCCATGATTATTTTGTATTTATCTAAATCATGATTTTCTAATTCATGTTTTGTGAACGTTGTGATTTGATGATTCCTCATCGATATACCCATGTGACCTTTTTAATCCCTACTTATTTTTAATTTCGAGGACGAAATTCTTGTAAGTTGGGTAGGATGTAAAACCCCTATTTTTTAAAATTATTTTTTTATTATTTTATTAGACTTAAAAATGAATTTATACAATTTATGGTTTTATTTTATTTTTAAATGACCTTAGCCATTATTGAGTGTTGGAGCACTAGACTACCATGAATTTTGGCACGAAAGATGTAGTAGTGTGCCTTGACTAGTGTACTAGCCATGCCGGGGGAAACCTAGCCACAGTAATGTCCAAACTAGGAAAACCAGGCCAAGCTGTGAAGGAACTTATTTAAATTATTTTAATTAAATATTATTTTATATATTGATTTTTAGATGACCCGGTTGTGCCAAACCAGTCCGAACTGGATCCGAACCAAATTTTAGCCCATGTAGGCATGTGATGGGACCAAGATGGCCATGTAGGAATATTTCATGTGTGTATAAATATTTTTAAATAATTTTGAGACATGTTGAATATTTATTGACTTTTGGTACAAAATTTATATTTTATTAATAAAATAATGTTTTACAAGATGGTATAATTTTCTGGACCCACACATGGGTGAGCGGTAAAGTTCATCCATTGGGACGATTATTATTATTTTATTATAATTTATGTTATTTTACGGAGATTAAAATATGTTCATTCTATTTAGATATTATTATTATTATTATTATTATTATTATTATTATTGAGATTGATTTATTGTAAGATAAATTTATATATTTTTTTGAGATTGATTTATTGTAAGATAAATTTATATATAAATATGTAGATATATTTAAATATATTAAATATTTGGATATGTGATATTTAAAGTGTTATTGTATTTAAATAATTTTTGGAGATATATTTATAAAGTTTGAAACGATTTAGATAAGAAAAGAAAAGAAAAGAAAAGAAAAGAAAAGGAAAAGAAAAAGAAAAAAAGAAACAAACCCACCCCTTAAAGGAGCGGGCCCCACCCCTCACCATGCTTGCTGCGTACAACAGCAAGCCCCGCGAACATGTTTGTGAGTGGGCCATTGGTATGGGTATTAGTAATAATAGTTGTATTAGGTTTTCACATAATTTGTTTTATATATAACTTCCTCCACAGACCTCAAAATCCTAAACTTCCAGAACAAAAATTTTAGCAGAACATACCCTCTTCGTCTACGAGTTCGTTTCACCAGCAACGGAGTTGTGTGCGCGAAGAAAGGAGCTTCGAAAGTCAGCCCCTCGTCATCCACGGAGCAGTTTTTCCATTCAAGGTGCCCCACTTTCCCACTACGTAACTTTATACTCGTAGCACCGATTTTCGATCCGTAAAATGTTCTAGAAAGTAGACTTGACCCTCTTCGAGATGCTCCAGGTGGATTTTTACATGGCCATCCAATTTGCTCGAAAATCGAGGCGAAGTTGGAGAAAAACCCATTTTTCTGAATATTAAAAACTATTTCAAAACACCAACTTGACGGCCACTTTTCTCGCTGTCCATTAAACTTTCGTAAAAACTAATTGAAGGTAGTCAAGGACAACCTAACCGGGATTGTAACGCACCTTTTGGATCCATTTTTCATCTAGTATGTAGAAAGTTACACGTTGTTAAAGTTTCCCAAAAAATTATAAATTCTGTTTTCGAAAATTAGAAAAATACTCTGATACGACGTCCGTCCCGACAAACCGGGCGACGTGGTCGCACACTATACACATCGAAAGGCGCATATGGATGTTGTCGACGTGTGGGAACTGACGAAACTCGATTTCGTTGCATGTGTGCGACGAAATCAGTGCGTATCCGTCAAGATACCCCGTATCGATCCTTTGCAAATTAAGTCACAACTTTGTGCACACTCATCATATCATGGTGAAACTTACGCCATTGGACTCGAAATATTTTTTTGGTCCTGTGAGCCAAGTTTGGTCCAATTTTGAGACCGTTGATCGGGACGCTATTTTGGCGGGCCCACAATCCCACTCAACGGGCGATTTTGTGCACAGCCCACCGGAATCCAAAATTGGACATACCGTTGTGTTCGACTCATCAAAAAAAATCTGTAGACATGTAGTTTGATGACTTTAGAGACCGTAGATATTGGCACGCATTTCGGTGCAAAGCGGGTCCAACGACGGACATCATTTTGATCCAAAATTATAAAATTGCCCCTGTTCCAGAATTTGACTTTTGGATAGGCGTTTCCTAGGCATATCTTTTATTCCAAACTCGTTCGTGATGTTTGTTTCAGCATCCGGAGCTTCTTGTGGATTTTGGCTTTCGTGTTGACGATTATGATTGTTGGATTTTGCTGCTTCTCGCACCACCCGCAGGCAAGATACCTTGCCTTATTTACTATTTATAATTAGATGCATCTTTATTTATTTATTTACTGCTTATTTATTATCTGTTTTCAGTTGGATCCATTATTTGCTATTTTGTTTACTTTATTTTGTTTCGGTTATTTTTCCTTCTTGTCTTTTGTATGCATATGGACCTAGTCTTAGTGAACTACCTTCTGTTAGGGACCTTGGGAGGGAGAAGACAGTTAAATGTATGGGCTACCCAACTCCAAAAGCTGTAGTAATTACGTACTACGGTAGTCGAGTCGCGAGGGTCACTAGCCTCGAGCTATGTGGACTGATGGATCACGTGGGCCGCTAGCCTCGAGTTATGCCGGCTGATAGTATTGGTATTGAAGTGTGCGTGTTGTGAGTTGTTACCTGTCCTGGGGTAGTCAGCCTTCACCTGCCCATACATCAAGATGTCTTCTAATTGACTACTAGAAAGGTTAGGAGACCTTAGCAAATTTCATGTTCCAAATCATGGCTTAGAAAATATCGCATCGTGGAATAGTAAGTTACCCTTTGTCCTTGTTTGGTTGTAGGGGTAGCCTACTGTTTCGATGATGGGATATTGAGTCGTGTTATGGTTTGGACGCTTTTACTTTATCATTATTTTTATGGTGCATTTATATTCAGTTCATATGGCATGTTCTTCCTGTATCTTGTTACGTCCCTCTGAGGACCTGGTTATCTCTCCAGGTGTGTGCTTCTATGATTTTGTAGGTGTTCTAGCCAAGGTCGTGATCTTCTTCATTCTTTCGAAGACGATTGCGCTTGGTTCGTCTCGTTATTTTATCGATCAATTCTTGTACATTTTATTTGAGATAGTTGGTAGTGGACTTTGTCTCCGCCCAACGATTGTATATATGACAATTCAAAGTTGCCTTTATATCATTTATTTATCTAGTGGATGAGATTTAGTTATTATGATTCTACTGCATTTTACAGCTTATGTATACATACGAGTTTCCATATATTGGAGTATACTTCGTATGTATGCTGCTGACATGGATACGTACCTAGTCCTAAGTATTTTGGGACTGGGGCGTTACAGTTTTGATAAGGACAAAGATGTTATATCGGTCAAGGTTTGTCAAATATTAAAATGGGAGAGATTTTTGGCCCATTGGTCATGGTCAAACCTGATTTTAATAATTGATCAAACTCTATCTCTATATACGGAACAACTCAGATATTTACTCAAGACGTGTTGGACACTTGGACACTGATCAAGATTGGATATCTACTCAGTTCAAGGCCGAAGCTATGTTTGCCACTCGAGACTGTATTTTTTTATGCAATATAATTTTTACTTTTATTGAGTCGAGGAATACAATGTACACCAAGTCGTACTGGCAAATAGGCTATCCAAACTCGTTTTCAAAAATGACTTTTGTTTTGAAAAATATCTCTTATTTACAAAAGCTTCTAAAGGATTTCTGTCACGCCCCAGAACCATAATACTGGAGAGCGGGGGAATGACTCAGCCAGCTACGTATTACGGGTAGATGAATACCGTATAATACGATCAATGCTGTCTAACCAGACGAGGGGGTGCATACTACATGAAAGTCTTACTATGGTCACTTCACATCTATTGTCTCAATCATTCAAACAAGAAGCAAAAATAGAGAACATGTAAGGTAAAGCAGTAAGGCGTCCCAAACGCTTAGTCAAAATTTTCTTGAGATCTGGCTTTACAAAACATAGCCAGATGGTATAGCAACATATACACAATTGTTATCAGCTGCAGTCTGACTTTAGTTACAATTATGCAAAAGTAAGTGCAAGACAATCCGACTAACTTGTCGGTGCCAAACGGCTAAGTATAAAGTAAATAACAAAACGAGCGGTGGAGTAAGGAACCCACTCGAGTCCTCCTGCGATCATTCCCCTATTATTGACCATCTTGGAGGTAGAAGTAAGCTGAGTCCTCGGGAACCGGCTCTAAATCTGGCCATGCAAAACCAGAGAGGTTAGACCTCTAATAGCAAGTACCACAAGGAAGCACGATATGAAGGATTAAACCAGTAAGTAAAAGGATATAATAATAGATCTCTGCTTTCCACTAGGATTCACATAACATCACGACACTTCGAACCAACCTTCCAACCAAACAAGGACAGAAGTTGGCCCGTCATGTCCTGACATTCTGATCATCTCAGTTAGGCAACAGAGTAGGTACAGTACACAAATAAATCATCTTGAACGGCCAATCAACTACTACGGCTTGCTATTGTGAGTCCCAAGTTATCCTGGAATTATGCAAATAGGGATTCCTTAGTTCTTACTATGTACAAGCAAGACTAGTCTATCCAGTCAATCAATTGCGCCAATCATGTAATTAGACGAGTCCCAGCGGGACGTCCGCCGTTAATATAGCATGTACAATTTAATAATATAAGCAGATACCGTTCCCTGCCCGTGTGACAGATTTACAGTATCTGTGGGAACCAGCCGACCCGTCGGGCACTACTAGTCCCAAGGGGGCTGCCATATAAGAACTCGGGAATCCATTCTCTCCATGCAATCATTATTTTATTTAACTTAATAGTCTCTACGTTGAGTGAAATCCCATGCCGTGGATCATGGTCATTCAAATGAGTACTTTTGTACGGGGTACGATATGCGCAACTCTACAACGATACCCGTGCGGCTAGGTTGTAGGTCTTACATAGCGTGATGCAACAATCAAATCTAACCACGGAGTAATCATGCCTTGACAATAAAGTACACATGCTATTTTTGTAAGATAAATAAATAACTAAATAAATAAATAAATAATTTGAAACCTGCATGTGCCTGTATGCCAATATTCGGGATCGGCTAATCGATTGCAATAGTTCATTACATGAACGTGTCTCCTTCATTCAATTCAATAAGACGACTAGCCAGTCTCTTAGTTCCAATCAGGAACGCATGATCAATTATTAGTCAATGTCACAATCATTATCAATGGTGACAAGGCATGAAAGTCAATTAGTATTACATGGGGTCGAGCCTATAACTCTTCAAAGTTAAGTTCTAGTCATACTGGGTATCCATGGATCAATCAAGACACATGACACATTCCACATAACAATCTGTTTTAACAATATTAACATATCATGATTTATCAAGTTCAGGCCAAAAGGCGTAAGGATATAATAGAAGAATTATCATGCCATCATTAAATGAATAAGTTATAGAGCAAATAGTAACACCCAGGTTAGAAAGTCACGCCAAGTTTAGTAGGTAGGAGCGTGCGTGTAAACAGCGTGAGCGTAAAAAGTGGTTCACGTTGGCACACACAGCATGATCGTGAAGGATAATTCACGCACTCATAACGTGAGCGTGAAAAGTAATTCACGCACGCACAGCGTGAGCGTGAAAAGTGAGCGTGGAAAGTGATAAGAAATACACGTACGCATGCAAGGATGTGTGCGTAACTCAAAATTCACGCAAGCAAAGATGTGCGTGACTAAAAATTCATGCACGTATGCAAGGACGTGAGCGTGACTGCAAATTCACGCAAACACGTAAAGACGTGTGCGTGACTAAAAATTCACGCACTCATGCAAAGATGTGTGCGTGACTAAAAATTTACGCACGCTCGTCAAGACGTGAGCGTGACTAAAAATATACGTTGTTACGTAGGAACGTGAGCATGACTAAAAATACACGCTGACACGTAAGAACGTGAGCGTAACTCAAAATACACGCAAACACGTAAAGACGTGTGCGTGACTGAAAATACACGCAGACACGTAAAGACGTGTGCGTGACTCAAAATACACGCAAACACGTATAGACGTGTGCGTGACTCAAAATACACGCAAACACGTAAAGACGTGTGCGTGACTGAAAATACACGCAGACACGTAAAGACGTGTGCGTGACTCAGGAACCTTCGTCCCAAGCCAGAAATGAAGTTCCCATGGTTCAGAACCCATGGACAACCGAAAATACACGCCAAGTTGGGAGATCAAAACCCATGGTCAACCGAAAACACAAAACTTAGATCTGGGAGAAACAAGCCAACGAAATCAAAAACACTAAGTACTAAACTCTCTCAGGATCGTGAGAGGAAGAATAATGAACCATAAAAATGGTTCTCCAAGCAAGAAGCAAGATTGCACTTGCCTGCTACTACTGCTGGTAGGTGGAGAAGTGATGAGAGGAAGAAGAAGAAGTAATAGTAAAGAATGAGAGTTATAAGGAGAGAGAATGAGATGGAAGCTTTAAATAGGGAAGGGTGGCAGGTGGGGTTATTGGGTCGGGTTTGATCTAAGGCCAACCCGAAACAAAGCAGAGAGGTTAAAAGCAGAAAATAAAATGCAGGAATAAAATGCTGATAATAAAATTACAGATAATAAAATTGCAGGAAATTATTTAACATGAAAATTAAAGAGCAGATAATTAATTAACATGAACTTATAGGAATTTAAATACAGGATAATACATGATAAATACTAAATAAATATATATGAGTTGTACATGTATAAAAATACGCATTCTGGGAACGGGGAGTGACAATTTCAAAAAGCCCCAAAAATATTTTCTTAAAATATTCCTTACCAACCCTGACAGAACTCGGCCAGAGTTCGGCCAAGGTGAACGTTATGTGAACGTTGGTTTTTGAACTTGGTCTTCCTTCAGTTGCGGTTTGTTATATAAAGTTTTGTCCGAATTCTGCCCGAATTCTGCCAGAGTTATGCCTTTGGAAAAACTATAAATAGAGGGGAATTCTGATCATTTAAAATCACTCTTTCACTTTCATGTCTTCTCTTCTAAAGCTTACGTTTGTTTCAAAGAGTTTTCTAAAAAGCTTTTATTTTCAAATCCTAAGCCAGTTACAATTCTCTAGTCAATTTGCCGGTACGGTACGTTCTAGAATATTTCAGAGAAATTATAATTAGAGGCTTGATTGAAGAAAGACTCTTCAAAATTGAAGTTAGTCGAGTTCTTCATATCAAAGCTCGCATCTGTAGAAGTTGTAAGGACTTTGTATGAAAATTTGCGAGATTTTCCAATAGTGGATTCAACTGGAAGCTAGAGTTCTTCCGACTGGACTAGTCCTCACAAGAGGGAAACCAGTATAAATCTCTGTGTTCACGTTTGCCTTCTGATCTCCTTTCTTTACAGTTATTACTTTATGATCATTGATATTATTTCTGTGATCTAACTGCTAACAAGTTTTTAGTTAGCAATATTTTGCTGCCTACTCTATTCACCCCCCTCCCTCTAGAGTATTCTGCTTTCCGACTTTGTCCCTACACTTATCCTTCAGAGTAGGATTATGTCGTTTGTCCTCCAAAATACAAACCTCAATCCATATTCACGTATGATGGAATAGGATCCCCGAAGCAACATTTGGCATACCTCTATTCCCAGACCGTTCACATACCAAGGAATAATGCACTATGGTCCAAGTTATTCATTGGTACATTAAAAGGTATAGCTTTTGAATGGTTCTGTAATCTGTCAGACGGTTGTATCAAAACTTTCAAAGATTTGGAGAAATTGTTCCTTACTAGATTCTACCAAGGAACGGGTGATGTTTCTATATCAAAACTCATTACCACAAAGCAAGATAACAAAGAGTCGACCCGTGAATTCATTGAATGGTTCAGGAGGCTATCGATGAAATTGCATCCTGGGACTCCTCAAATGGTGCTAATTGACACATGTAGGGGTAACTTTTTACCCACAATCAGATTCTATATTGGCCCCAGAGATTATAATGATTGTCCAGCCTTCATTGCTACTGCTGAGAAAGCTGAAGAATCAATCCAGGTCCTGCATTTTATTGGACTGAAGTCACCCGATGACAAAGGGAAGCATCCCCAGAATAATAACACTTCTGGGAAAATAAACAAGGGGAAAGAGTCCTTCACAGCGGATGTTTCTGCAGCTATTTCCCAACCTAAACAAAAAGCTCTAGCTGCTTCAAGACCTAAGCCACATTATACCTTCAATGAAGCCCTCACACTGGATATCTTCCAGGTTTTGATGAAAGGGAACAAGCTACAACTTTCTCCCCCTCGAAGGCTTGAAGGAGTAGGGCGATCCAACAATCCGAAGTATTACTTTTATCATCAGTATGTACATCCGCCTACGAAGGATTACTACATATTGAAGAATTATATCCAGCAGTTGTTGGATTCAAAGGCCATTACACTACATACAGATGAGAAACAAGTTTCTGTAAATCGTATTTCTTTCCAGTTTGGAGACTTCCCTACAATCGAAGTACAAGATGGTGTCACATCGATACCAAAGGCGACGTTACAAATTGTTAATCTTCCTCCGGCTTACGATCAGACGACTAGACTTGTACCACTCACTACTCAGCATGGTGAAGTCATGTGGATCCATCATGATCTTCTTAAAGATACTGATCCAAAATCTGCCTCTTTTGCTTCTAAAACTCAGAACAAGAGGAAGAAGAAGAATAGTAAGTCATGCAATATGGTTGATAAAACATTGGTTGGAGAAACCAGATCCGAAAAAGTATATTAGCGCTTCTCCAATCAAGATGAAGAAGATAACCCTGTTATTGTAGCTCATGCTCTTAATCCACCTGCCATTCAGGCTTCATCAGGGTCTGGGCCATCAAAGCAGACTACAGGAGAAAAAGGAAAACAGAAAGAGGTAAGGTTCAACAAGTCCCTGAAGAAACCTAACTCCCTTGGACTTGACAAACCTTCCAATTTCGACATATTGGCACAGCTTGCCAATACTCCAACTCGACTGTCCATATTTGAGCTACTTCATCTCTCCAAAGAAACTCGTGATGCATTGAGTGAGGCATTGCAGCATGCAGACACTAACCTATCTCAGATGGCGGAACCTGATGACGACCCTGGGACTTGTATGCATTGTCATAACATATCAGAGAAGATTCCCAATATCACCTTTACTCGGGAGGGGCATGTCTTTGAAAGATAATCGTCAAGATAGACCCTTGTACTATACATAGTATATCGGGTCTTGTAAGGTGGACTACATTTAAATAGATCCTGGCTCATCTGTTACTGTGATTCCCGGAAGTCTGCTTCAGGTGTTGGGATCCTAATGCACAAGTTGTCACCTACTTCTACTACTATTACTGGCTTCAACGCAGGATGAAGTCATCCTCTGGGGAAATTTTGGCTCAATTACCAAATTTGAAATCTCCGGACAGAAGTCACATGTTATGTGATGGACGCCAATGTCTCTTACAATATTTTGTTGGGGCGGCCGTGGATACATTACAATATTTTGGTACCATCTACTCTTCATCTGTGCTTGAAATATGTGAACAAAGAAGGATTAGTGTGCACAAAATTTGCTAACGTTGATCCTTTCAAGGGGTCAAAGTTTACTTCTCTGATTCAAGGTTGTATAAACCTCATGATCAGAGACATGTTGATGATGAACCGTCGCATCTAGTTTTAAGAAAAGAAGACAAGGCTATATACGAGGAAGAAGAAGCATCTACTGATCAAACGATAGATGAACCTCTAGCCATATACTTGAAAGGTCCTGTGTGGAAGGATGAACAACCCTTAGCGATATACTTGAAGGTCCCCGCATAGAAAGAGCCTGCAAGAATTTCTCATGAGACTCGATATGGGGGTAGTACACCTTTTGTTGTAGACTTGCACAAAAATGATGTTAGCATCAAGGCAGAAGAACCTCTAGTAATCAATCTCAGGTTGAAGAAAGACGAACCATTGGTCATTGATTTGCACACTAAGAAGGAGCAACCGTTGGTGGTTGATCTTCGCCGAAGTAAACGTCCACCTCAATCAGATGAACCATTTGTGATCAATCTAGCCCATCTCGCCATCACTGCAGAAGTGAGTATTGTAGATAAACCTCCATGTATTTAACATATCGAGGATGTTTTTTCGAAAGAAGAAATCATATACATACCTAATGAAAGAACTTCTGCTTTTGATTACTTTGATATTCCTGTAACTAGCATAAGGACTATTGACTCTTTATGCTTCCTTATCATGGATACAAAGCTGTCACTGCATGTGTCTACTTCTTCTAAAGATAGTACTCCATGTCTATCATACGAAGATTCTTATTTTGAGGTGCCAGCTAGGTCCATTGGTGAAGCATCGATTATATTTGGACGAGCAGAGGTTCATAAAGAAGTTTTGGTCAACGAGCCTGAACCAGTATCATTCAAAGAATGGGATATGACTTAAATAGCCAGGAAAATCTCAACTTTGGTAAAGGTCTCCATTTGCCACTGCATATCCCAACTCCGAGAGGGAAACCACAAGTCTATTACCACCGTACTCGATCTGGATTGGGGTATGTAACTCCTCTGACTACAACAGAAGTCTCAAATATAGAAGACAGCGATACATGTTCTAATTCTTCTAATTCCTGACTATGGGATTCAGATTATAGTATTGGGGCAGTATTCAAAAATGTTTTCTTAGCTTATATGATATCTAGAATCAAACAGAGGATGATGACAATCTTGTGCAACCTTTTAAAGTTGTACCTTGGGCACAATAGCTTGATAATCAATAGGAAATGAGATTTGAACAGTGGGAACCTTCTACCAAAGATGAAGTGGTTCAAGTTAATGTAGGTGATCCAGAATCCCCTAAACCAACATTAATCAGCAAAAGTTTATCCGATGAAGACAAACATTCACTCCTTGAGCTTATAAAAAAATATATAGATGTGTTTGCTTGGAGTTATGAGGACATGCCTGGGCTTGATACGCAGATAGCAATGCATTATCTTAATATACTTCCTAATGTCAAACCGGTAAAGCAAAAACAACGGCAGTTCCGCCCAGATATGATGGAAGCTATTGTGAATGAGGTAAAGAAACTCATAGACAGTGGCTTTGTCTAAGAAGAATAACATCCTGACTGGATTGCCAATATAGTCCCGGTTATGAAAAAAATGGAAAGATTAGGGTATGCATCGATTATTGGGACCTTAATCAAGCTTGTCCAAAAGATGAGTTTCCTCTTCCAATCACGGATGTTATGATTGATAACACATGTGGCTTTGAACGTATGTCATTCATGGATGGCTTCTCAGGTTACAATCAAATTAAAATATTTCCAGCAGACAAAAAGCACACATCATTTCGAACACCGTTAGAGGTATACTGTTATACGGTATTGCCCTTCGGTTTGAAGAATACAGGATCTACATATCAATGCGTCATGAGTATAATTTTTTGTGAATATTCGCAAAAAAAATGGTGGAATGCTACGTTGACGACATTGTAGTTAAAAGTCATTCAAAGGACGATCACCTTCAAGACTTGAGAACGGTGTTCGAATTAATATGTGAGCACCAACTCAAGATGAATCCAACGAAGTCATTCTTAGGAGTCTCCAGCGGCAAATTTCTTAGATTTTTCATAACTTCAAAGGGAATACATATCGACCCTGACAAAGTTAAAGCTATCTTAGAAATGGAATCTCCAAAGAAAATTAAAGAACTTCGCGGCTTACAAGGCAGATTGGCTTATATCCGATGGTTCAATTCAAATCTATTCGAGCGTGTCGACCTTTTACCTAGTTAATGAAGAAATGAGTTTCTTTCGTTTGGGGTAAAAAATGTCAGCAAACATTTGAAGACATTAAAAGATATCTCACTAATCCCCTAATATTGGTGGCTCCAGTGGTGGGCAGACCATTTTTTTGTATGTTCGTGCCATGGAACGTTCTCTCGGCGCATTTTTAGCCTAGAAGAACGACGAAGGACACGAACAAGCTATCTATTACTTGAGTTGCAAGATAATCGGCACCGAACATAGATACAATTATGTTAAGAAAGAGTATCTCATATTAATATTTGCAATTTAAAAGACGCGGCATTATGTAATGGGACAAACCATTCATGTTATATCCAGGGTTAACCCTCTCAGGGTTCTCATGACTAAGCCAAGTATGCTCAATTTTTGCCTTGCTATATGTGCAATATTATTATCCCCTATGATATTATATATATACCTTAGACGGTAGTGAAAAGATAAGTTTTGGCTGATTTCCTAGCTGCATACCCGATAGCGGAAACTTCCAAGCTATACGATAAAATTTTGGATGAAGTATTAGAGTCTAAGACGACGGAAGAATCTGTTTGGAGGTTGTTCTTCGATGGAGCCTCAAGAACGGGTCCCAAAGGCAACATTATAGCAGGAGTGGGGGTAGTATTGATATCCCCTGACAATCTGGTCATCCATCGTGCTTATTCTCTTATGGAACCTTATTCTAATAACGTTACAGAGTATAATGCTCTATATATTGGACTTCAGCTGGCTAAACAGCTGGGGGTAGACTATCTTGAAGCTTATGGCGACTCTAAGTTGATAGTCAGTCAAGTTCGAAGGGAATATGAGGTTCGTCATGAAGATCTTATTCCGTATCATCAAACAACGCTCGAGATTGCTGCTACTTTCTCTGGGTTCTTCATCGAGTAAGTGCCCTGATTAGAAAATACAGAAGCAGATGCATTAGCTGGTTTGGCAGTGTCATTGGCTACCCTAGTCAACACCCGAAAGTTGATCATAGTGATTGGTCGAGAACTATTCTGCACTAAGAATAATTTGTAGGTTCATCAAAGTTATTCAACAACAGCAGATGTCAACTTCAAAGATTGGAGATTTATATTTATAGAATATGCTGTTTATGAAACCCTCCCTGATGATCCAGAAGAAGCTATTTCAATCAATGGACGTTCGCTCCATTTTTTTATGATACGGATGCTAAAATGCTGTATCAAAGATCATACGATGGACTCCTTCTACAATGTCTATCCGAGGAAGAAGCTAAACATGTTCTTCGTAAAGCTCATGATGGTACTTGTGGCGCCCATCAACCATGCCCAAAATTGTTGGATCGGTTAAGTCATTTAGATTACCATTAGCCTACTATGGTAGCCGATGCTATAGATTATGCAAGGAAATACAAAGCTTGCAAATTACATGCAGATTTTATACATCAATCGTCAGATTTTCTGCACCCTACAACCGCGTCCTAGCCCTTTGAACCATGGGAAATGGATATGATCGGACCCATCAACCCTCCTTCCTCCAAGGGATACTACTTTATTTTGGCTATAACTGACTACTTTTCAATGGACGGAAGCTATACCACTTGTCGAAGTAAAAACGTCTAACGTCATCAATTTTATTAAGCATTATGTGCTCTATCATTTTGGACTTCTCCGGAGGATTGTTCAAGATAATGGCCTACAATTTATGAGTAGTGAATTCCATTGGTTTTGTGAGAAGAACCAGATCCAAGATGTGGCTTCTACAGCCTACAATCCTGCAGCTAATGGTCTGGCTGAAGCATTCAACAAAACTATTATCAAGTTACTTAAGAAGTTAGTTTTAGCTAATAAACATAATTGGAATGAGAAACTTGGTGGATATCTTTGGGCGTATCATAACAGTACGGACTCCTACTGGTACAGTGCTATTTTCTTTGGTCTTCGAAAGTGAAGCAGTTCTTCCTCTGGAGATTCAAATCCTGTCTCTTCGAATCGCTATATCCAATGAATTAACGACTGAAGACAATAATTGTCTATGGTTATAAGAATTAGAAGCACTCGACGAAAAATGTTTAATGGCTCAACAGCAAATTAAGTTATACCAAGCCCATATTTTTAAGTCTTTTAATAAGAAAGTAAAGGAGCGAGTTTTCCAGGTCGGCGACCTAGTTCTTTCAATAAGAAGGCCTATGGTTATGACAATAAAAGCAAAGGAAAATTCATAGCTAAATGGGAAGGTCCATTTGTTATTGAATTAGTGTATTCAAACGGAGTATACAGGATAGCCAAACCTAATTGTAACGCCCCAGTCCCAAAATACAAAAGACTAGGTACGTATACATGCCAGCTGTATACATACCAAGTATACTCCAATATATGAAACCCTCGTATATATACATAAGCTGTAAAATACAGTAGAAACCATGACAGCTAATCTCATCCACAGAAATATAAGAGAATAAATGATATCATATAATCCATAAAGAATTATCTTTATACAAGATGTTGGACGGAGACAGATCCACTACTAACCATTTAAATGAAAAGAAAAATATACAAGGAACGGATAGATAAAATGGCTATGAATGATCCAAGAGCAATCCTCCTTGACAGAAAGGGAAGATCGTGATCTTGGCTAGAGCACCTACGAAACATCATGAAAAGCACACACCTGAAGAGATCACCAGGTCCTTAGAGGGACGAAACAAGATACATAATATCATGCCATATAAACTGAATAAATACTGCTCAATAATAAGTCAATCGGATCATAACATGGTTCAATACTCACCCTTGAATCAACGTACCATCCTCCCAACCAAACAAGGACAGGAGATGGCACAACGATGAAGTATCTTCCCAAGCCATGTCACGATCCGCACCCTAGAGTAAGGGCATGAGACGTGGGTACATCCAGCCTACGCCGCAGTGTCGGCAGTAAAACGCTGTCCTAGGTCAACATACATCTAACAATATATATCTAAACAGTTTATACTCCCCGAATGGGGGTGACATAACAGTAAATAAACTCAATCACAACTAAGGAAGAGATAGCACAATATAAAATATAACTCAAGAAAAATAGATGATAAAGTAGTCTAAGATAATCCCAGCAAATATCCAGAAGTACATGGTCTCAGATACAGAATGAAAGAATATATACAACTTAGAACTCAGAATAAAGTCTAGCTAAACATGCCTCAAGACTACATAAAATAAGATAAGCCTAACTAATCTAGTCTAGGCAATGGGGGTGATGTCCTCTGCTAGAGCTGGGTCCTCCTGAGGGTCCAGCTCGCAAGTGTCATCTAAGGCTGCCCCGTAGAAAGTTTCCAGACAGGCCTCCTCCTCGTCCTCTGTAATATTTCAACAGGTCCAGTCAGGATAGGAGCGAGCACAGTACATCTCAACAGTTCATAGCAGGTTAGAAAATATAATCATACAGTAAAGTAAGATACAAGTACTGAAAGAAGTGCAGTATGTAAACAGAGAGAGAAAGCTGTAATAGAAATATCTACTATAAATGGAGACTAACATGTGGCTAGTGAGTCAGAGTACAACATGGACATGTAAATGGCATGGGATGATTCTGATGCTACACTATGGAATAATTCTGATGCTACACTACTGGTGTATTATTCACATGTCCACTTCTACTCCCCCGTACCCCCAATCAATACACAAGGATCCAACCAGGTTATGTTATGATTCCATGCAAAGGCCCCCGAAGGGTGGTACATGGAAGTCCCATAAATGGTGATTCAAGGAAACCCAATGTATGGGATAAGGATTCAAGGAAGACTCTGTGATCATAAGAGTATATGTCACAAGTGATCAGTGAACCAATGAAGCATGGTGATACGCCATGTAAGTGAAACGTACAGAACATGTAGTACCCAATGCTCCCTAAAGGATAACATCTCAAGAAGGGATCCATATAGTACCAATCCGTGTGACCAATGTGACAGTACAAGTAAAGTAATTTAATACAGGAAATAATTCTAAGCAAGATATGAAATGATCAGAGAATGTACTCGCCTGGTATCTGAGTGTCCAATATGAAAGTATTGTCCGAGGAGTGGTGTCTGGCTCCTAATCAGAACAGCACAAGTCACAATAATTCTAAAATGGTAAAATGAAGTTCTACTATGCACTCTACATGAGTCTAGGTTAATCTAGGCCCTAAACTAGGTCAAACTAGTCTATACTAGACTACATTAGTCTATACTAGGTCACTCAACCTACACTAGCTAGTACACAACATTACTAGGCTATCTAGACCAACTACACATGTTATATGGCATTTCTACATATTACCTATATATGTACATTACATAGGTTATAGTACAATTATTAGGAAACATCACATTATATATATATACATATATATATAGGCTCAACATATATATAGGTAATATTACATATATTATATATTTATACATACTATATACATAAACTTACCTATATGAAGACTAGGGAATATATATATATATATATATAGATAGAGACAGAGAGAGTGTGTATACGCGCGTGTAAGTTGGACACGCGGACACTAGGACACGGTGCAGGTCGACCTAGTCCTAGCCCTAGTATAAGTGTATACGTGTGCACGAGCACGTGGCCTAGTTCGTGCTGTATCGTTTGCACGACACGCGTGCACACGTGCACGATACAGTGCACTAAAACAGTGCCTGTGTGCACTATTTCGTGTCTCGCAAGCCATGAACCCAAATCGTATCCGGACCACAATAAGGTTCACTACCTTCTCATCGGAGTAGTGAGCCACACCTATAACCAAACAAGGACAAAATATGGCAAACTAGTCTGCGACAAGTTACTGTTCTAAGCTACGGTCAGATACAAGTACCCAAACCAAGAGTACTCGTACCTAATGGATAAGGTAGCCTAACCAGTCTAAGTGTATGCAGTTTTAAGAACATCCTCCAATGCATGGGCCCTGGCTAAAATGGGATCGACATGGTCCTCCTTTGGGGAACCAGAGGCCCAGGAGAGCATAATGTTTTGCAGAACGTCAGTGGCCGTCAGTATCCATGGGTAATCTCACCCGCGTCTCCGGCGGAGCTCACGGGTTACAAAAAGTAAAGTGTATAGTAACCCATACGCTAAGGTATTGTCCTCTCCGCCCAATGCCTACTATGTTGTATCCACAAAACAGAACCTCTATTAACCGCTAAGTTAAACTAATCATGCAAACACTATTAGCGATTAATCCTATCGCACGACTTATACGTAGTGGTGGCCAGCCAGTCACGCATGTTCGAGTTCTATATGTGACTCACAACTTTGTGGTACAAATGTGTCAAGGCCTATGAATGCAACACACAAAGGATGGTCCCTTAAATCTAAGTTCAATGTGTATGAGGTAGTACATAGCAGGAAATAGAACTGAACAGTAAAATTCTATCTAATTATGCCATGTATCACAGTTTATTTTACAGAAAGTAAATAATAAGTAAATGCATGAAATATGAGCTAAAATAAATAGACAGCAAATGACAAGGTATCTTGCCTGAGGTTGTGTGCAGAAAGGACGACATCTAATAGCTCGAATCGACAGATTAGTGAAGCATAGAAAGTCAAATCTCACAAGCGTCCTCGGATGCTGAAATAAACACCTTGAACGTTTCTAGAATAAGTAAAATATCTACGATAGACTACCCATAAGTCCAATTCTGGACACAGGGGCAAAATCGTAATTTTGGGTCAAAATGATGTCCGCCGTTGGACCCGTTTTATACCGAAAGCATGCCAGTATCTACGGTCTCTAAATTCTTTAAACTATATGTCTATAGGTCCAGTTTGATGAGACAAACCCAACCATTTATCTAAAGTTGGATTTCGGCGGGCCGTACACAAATTCGTCCGTTAGAACGGGTCGCGGGCCCGTCAAAAAGGCGTTTCGGTCGACCTTCTCAGATTTGGACCGCACTTGGCATACAGGACCAAAAAAATGATTCGGTCATGTTGGCATAAGTTTTGTCTCGATATGACGAATGTGCACAACGGTATGGGCTAGTTTGCAAAAGGCCCGATACGGGGCATCTCGACGGATACGTATTGATTTCATCGCGCACGCACAACGAAATCAAGTTTCGTCAGTTCCCACACGTCGACAACATCCATACGCGTCTTTCGATGCTTATGGGTTGTGACCACGTCGTCCGGTTTGTCGGGGCGCACGCTGTATCGAAAATTTTCTATAATTTTATGGTTTTTAAAAAGTATTTTTCTCCAACATCGCAATTAGTTTTCTTGATGTCCAGTAAATGAAAAGTAAATCTATAAAAGGTTTTCTGAACTCCTATAAGTTGGCTAGGACTATGTCAAAAAAGGGACTATATATATATATATTTACACACACACACATACATACATACATACATACATACATACATACATACACATATTATATTTATTTAAAACTATTTTATTCCCTTTCTATATATAAATAATAAATACACACACATATATATATAAAATAATATATATATATATATATATATATTATTTTTTTAATATATATATATATATATATATATATATATATATAATATATATATATATATATATATATATATATATATATATATATATATATATATAATAAAATGAAAAATAAAAAAAAAATATATATATATATATATAATATATACACACACATATATATATATAAAAAAATATATATATATACACACACACACACACACACATATATATATATATATATATATATATATATATATATATATATATATATATATATATATATATATATATATATATATACAAAAAAAAAAAATATATATATATATATACAAAAAATATATATATATATATATATATATATATATATATATATATATATATATATATATATACATATAGAAAAAAAATATATATATATACATATAGAAACTCCATAAATGGAATAATACCAAATAAATATATATACAAAAAAATCTTAATTTATTTATAAATAAAACAAATATTTTATATCTATATTTATTTAATATATTAAAGATTTTATAAATAAAAACTCTATTGAACATGTATATATCTATATCAACAAAATATCTATTTAACTAATAATGTAAAAACACTAGCAATAATAATTTAAATAATATTAAAATAATAAAATAATGTAAATGACTATATTAGCCCTATTCAGGAAAGTGGGGGTGACAAATCTACCCTCCTAAAAAAAATTTTGTCCTCGAAATTAGAGCAAACTAGCACAATAACAGTAGCAAGAACAAAGAAAAAAAAACCTCAAGGCTCAAAGAGATAAGGGTAACGCTCCCGCATCTCGTCCTCCCTCTCCCAGGTAGACTCTCCTGGAGAGTGATGCCTCCATGCGACACGAACCAAAGGAATAACTTGTTCCGGAGCACCTTCTCCCAACAATCCAGAATCTCCACAGGCTGCTCTGGATAGCGGAGAGTAGGCCCTACCTCTAACTCGGAGTGATCCAATATGTAACTAGGGTCTGCCACGTACCACCTCAACTTTAACACATAGAACACGTTATGGACTCCCTCGAGCGTAGGTGGCAAGTCTAGTCGATAGGCCACTGCACCGACCCTTCCAAGAATAGTGAAAGGTTCGATGAAGCACGGACTAAGCTTCCCGCCTCGGCCAAAACGAATCGTGCCCCATGTCGAAGAAATCCTCAGGAATACCATATTTCCACCCTAGACATAAGACAAGACTCAATACCAAACCCTAAAGCAATAATCACAAACAAGCACAAATAGAAAAATTGATACTAACCTCGAACTCTAACGGTCTCCGGTGGCTATCGGTCCAATGCCATTGTCTATCCTGAGCCACCGGAAGTCTATCCCTGATCAACTTAACCTTCTTTGTTGTATCTACAACCATATCTGGGCCAAGCAAAACTCTCTCGCCGACATCGTCCCATGACAAAGGAGTGCGACATCTCCGTCCGTATAGAGCCTCAAATGGCGACATCTCTATACTGGCCTGATAGCTGTTGTTGTAAGCAAACTCTACCAGGTGAAGATGGTCCTCCCAAGATCCCCTGAAATCTAACACACAAGTACGAAGCATATCCTCGAGTGTCTGGATGGTCCTCTCCGACTAACCGTCTGTCTGGGGGTGATACGCGGTACTGAACTTAAGCTGGGTGCCCAAACTAGTATGCAAACTCCTCCAGAAGTGGAAAGTGAAACGACTATTCCAATTCGAGACTACGCTCACCGGAACTCCGTGCAATCTGACTATCTACCGCATATACATCTCTGCCAGCTTCTCCGTAGATAGTCCCACCTTGAAAGGCAAAAAGTAGGTCGATTTGGTCAATCTATCAACGATGACCCAAATTGCGTCTTTCCCTCCTGAATATCATGGAAGTCCAGATACAAAGACCATAGTGATGTGCTCCCACTTCCACTCTGGAATGGGTAATGGCTGAAGCAGACCACCTGTCCTCTGTCTTTCGGCTTTTACCTGCTGGCACACTAAGCATCGATATACAAACTGAGCTACCTCTCGCTTCATGACATACCCCCATACGTGCTCCCTCAGGTCTCTATACATCTTGTTGGCTCCAAGATGCATAGAGTACTGGGAACGATGCACTTTCTGCAGAATCTCCTTTCGATGCTCTCCACTCGGAATGCACAATCTAGTACCGTGCCTTAGTAATCCATCTTCGGCTATAAAGAAATCGTCTAGCAATTCGGCCTGTACCTGCTCCTTGATGCTCATCAAGGTCACATCATCAAACTGTGCTGATCTGACTCTGTCCATCAATGCAGACTGAATCTGTAAACCCTGCATCTAAACCTCTATCCCCGAAACGATCACCTCGATACCCAAACTATCTAGATCGGCCAATAGATGACGATCTGTCGTTAAGTACATAGCAACTGGATACCTGCTCAAGGCATCTGCAACTACGTTGGCCTTCCCTGGATGGTACTGTAAAGAGATATCGAAGTCCTTTATCAGCTCAAGCCAGTACCTCTGTCTCATGTTCAATTCCTTCTGGGTGAACATGTTCTTCAAGCTCTTGTGATCCGTGAAGATCTCAATCTGCTCTCCGTACAGGTAGTGCTTCCACAGCTTCAAAGCAAAGATAACAGCTGCCAACTCCAGATCATGGGTAGGGTAGTTCTTCTCATGAGGACGTAACTGCCTAGATGTATAGGCAATCACCTTCCTGTGCTGCTGAAGAACGCAACCCAAGCCCTTCCCAGAAGCATCAATGTAGATCGTGAAACCACCAGTCCCAGATGGCAACGTCAAGACAGGAGCTGTAGTCAACCTCTTCTTCAGCTCATCAAAAGCAGCCTGACACTTCTCGGTCCAGACGAACTCCACATCTTTCCTGGTGAGTCTAGTCATCGGCTCTGCAATCCGAGAGAAGTCCTGAACGAACTTTCGATAATAGCCTGCCAGACCCAAAAAGCTTCAAATCTCTGCAACTAAGTTCGGCATGGACCAAGACTCAACTACTGAAATATTCTTTGGGTCCACTGAGATCCCATGCTCGATAACAACATGACCCAAGAACTCTACCTTCTCCAAGAAAAACTTGCACTTCGACAGCTTCCCATACAACTGCTCCTTCCTGAGAGTCTCTAGCATAATCCGCAGATGCTCTTGGTGCTCCTCCGGTGTCTTCGAGTAGATCAATATGTCATTTATGAAGACTACCACGAACTTGTCAAGGTACTGATGGAATACCTTATTCATCAAGTTCATGAATACCGCTGGGGCATTGGTCAACCCAAATGGCATAACAGTGAATTCATACTGGCCATACCGAGTCTGAAATGCCGTCTTCAAAATATCCTCCTCCTTCACCTTCAACTGATGGTAACCGGACCTCAAGTCTATCTTCGAGAATACCTTCGCGCCGTTCAACTGATCGAACAAGTTGTCAATCCTCGGCAACGGGTACTTATTCTTGATAGTGAGGTTGTTGAGCGCTCTGTAGTCGATACACATGCGTACCGTTCCATCTTTCTTCGGTACAAACAGAACAGGTGCCCCCAAGGTGAAGAACTGGATCGGATGAATCCCTTGTCCTGCAGCTTGTCGACTTGCTTCTTCGGCTCTGCCAACTCGCTGTTGTTGATCCTATAGACATGCTGCGATATAGGCTCAGCGCCCGGCACCAAGTCTATAGAAAACTCAATATCTCTGTCTGGTGGAATTCCCGGCAACTCATCAGGGAAAACATCCAAGAATCCTGCTATCAGTGGATGTGGCAATTCCTGTCCCGTCAATATAGCTCCACAGAAACTATCACCTGGCTCAGCTGCTCCCTTGGCGAACTCAAACTTTGGCTCTTCTGGTGGTATAAACAAAACTCTGCCTCCTCTATAGTCTATACTATCATGGTGCCTGCTCAACCAATCCATATCGAGTACCATATTGTAGCTCGGAAGGGGCATTACGAGCAAGGACGTACTCAAATCCTGGCCTCCCAGTGTAACTCTTTGCCCCTTGCAAATATTATTAACCAGGATAATGCCTCCCCCGATCATAATCTTGCAAGTCCTATTCAGTGGTTCAGCAATAATATTGTGTCTAAGTACAAAAGAGACAGATACAAAACTACGCGTAGCACCAGAGTTAAACAAAGCTAATACAGAAAATAAATCGAGTAGAATAGAACCTGCCACCATGTCTGCTATGGGCTCGGCCTCCTCGGCCGTCAGTACGAATGCCCTACCTTGAGCTGCTCCCCTCTGATGCTGGGCGAAACGCTGCTGCAAGATCAGAAGTGGTGGACCCCTCTGCTGAACAGCTGGTCCCTCTGGAGCTCTAGCAGGAGGTGCCCTGTCCTGACCTCCCCGACCTGGACGAGTAGGACAATCTCTCAACTGGTGGTCGGGCACGCCACAAGAATAGACAAACGCCCAACCGCTTCCTGCAGACCTCTCGGGTGTGCCCCTGCTTCCCACAAAAAGCATACTGTGGAATCTGCTTCTGCCCATGCTGATACTGTGTACGTGCTGGTGCATGGTGCTGCTGATACTGCTACTGGTGGAACGGCTTCTGCTGAGTCTGAGGTCGCTTGGCCGGTCCTGCACTGGAACCAGCACCCATAGCATCGCTACTCCTCTTGGTCCTGAGACCCAAGTCCTCCTCTACAATCTGAGCGTCCATCAGAATATCCTTAAAGGTCGCAGTACGATGCCCAGACGTGCGAGATCTGACGCCGTGGTTCAGGCCCCTCCTGAACTTGTGGGCCTTCTCTCCAGCATCCTGAACCATGCCCGGGGCGAACCGGCTCAGACGGAAGAACTCCGCCGCGTACTCGTCCACAGACATGTTCCCTTACACAAGTCCCACAAACTGGCCTTCCAGTACACTAAGAGCCACGTCAGGAAAGAATTTCTCCTTGAATAGCTTCTTAAAGTTCTCCCATGTCAAGCTTGTCACTGTCACGCGAGGATCTGTGCGGTACCAAGTCAGAGCGATATCAAAGAACTGACTCGCTGCTGCTAGCACCCATAGTCCCTCCGGAAGCTGTGCTAACCCAGGCTCCGCTCAACATCCTCTAGCCAATCATCGACATACAGGATCCCTTATGTTCCCTTGAATTCTCGAGGAAAAATCTTCTTGAAATCTATCACGGAGCCAGGTTTCGCCTGCTGCTGCTGTGGCTGCTGGACTAGAGCGTCTTGAGTTTGAACTACAGTCACCTTCTCTACAGCGGCGAGTGCTAACTGGTGCGCATTCTCCATGCTCTGCCTCAAAATCTCTGTCTGCCACTGTGAAACCTCAGCCTGTGCTCGCTACGCCTCCATCATCTGCTGGAGGAGCACGAACATCTGAGTAGTGTCAATCGGCAGCGCAGGTGTAGGAAGAAAAGTCTCCGGCAGAACGGGTATAGTCCTTGGAGCCGATAGAGGAAGACCCCCCGATACTGTTGTCGCTACCTCTGGAACGACAGGGACAGTAGGGTCAATCTTCTGATCCGCAGCTCTCTCGGTCAGAAAAATAGGTTACGACGGATCGGACCTCTCCGGTACTATACTGGATCCAGCTGCCTGAGCTCGTGTCACTGTCATCCTGGAGACAAATTTAAGCAAGAAAATCAATATGGCACATGATATGATATCATCAAGGAAGATAATTTATTTTGAAATACAAGAAGAGTTTGTCATGGTAATCAAAAGATTAGAGTTTTCCTAATATGTGATTGAGTAACTCCTATCAAACCTAAAACCTATATCATAACAGCAGGCTCGTAATTAGCACTCTAAGTCGAGCACCATTATGGAATTGCACTAGTTATGACTCTGACCTGCATGGGCCACCATAAAAATGTGTCACGATCCGTACCCTATTTAGGGGCACGAGCACGTGGGTACGTCCAGCCTACGCCGCAAGTATCGACGACAGAATGCTGTAAAGGTCATCTAGAACATATAGAATCTAAGACACAATAATATAACAGGTCATCTCGGCACGGAGGAATATAATCTCCACTCAATCACATAATCTAAGGAAGATAAGCACGATGATAAAGATAAAGATAAAGATGAAGTAAATAGTCTGAAATAGTGCCGAGCCACAATCACAAGTTCAGAATCCAAGACATAAAACAATATCCCAAATAAATACTACAAGTCTCAAAGTATCAAACTGGAATGTAATCCAGTACAAAATCTAGGTAAACTAGGTCACTACTGGCGGTGCGTCCTCTACGAGCACCGGGTCCACAGGCTGGTCCTGGTCGTAGGCTCCATCTATGCCAAATTGTAGAAGGTCGGACAATCTGTATCTGAATCCTCTGAAAAACAACTGGGGGTCATCCTGTCAGGATATAAGCAAGTACAAACACCAACAGTAGTTCCATACGAATTGACAAATACTATAAGAGACAATTATAATAAAATACAAGATGAAATGTCAAGACTGAAAATAAAATAGTACAAGAGAACTGGATATCATGTCATGTGTGAGAATAAGATAAAACTGGAATATGAACTATGAAAAGTAATCTGAGGTATGATGTAAACATAAAAATAAAGTGCCATGAGATATTAGAGCGTTATGTGATCGGCTTGGGTCAAGATCAGGTTGTTCCATTTGACCGGCTATGCACAGGTAGTATAATAGTGTAGGGATCAGGCTGGCCAAAATGGAAAGCTATGCACAAAGTAGTATAAGTTCAGGCTACACCCTACGTGTGGTGAGGGTGGAGCTATGCACAAGTAGGGGTATGATCACATAACCTCTAATAACTTTCCATCCCCGAGTAGTATAATGAATCCAGACATGACAGGTCATGACACGGTATTCGAAGAGTAGGGAGCTAGCCTAATTCTAAATCGGTGTCTATACAAGTACAGGAAATAATATCGAACAATGTACTCATATACCAGGTAAACTGGGAATGACATCTCATGACGAGATGTAATGTATACTAGTCCGTGTATCCTCGTATCGAGAATCAAGTATAACACTACAACTGAATCGAATATAGTAGATATCAAAGCAATGAAAACTATCAGAGAATGTACTTGCTTGCTGTCCTGAGCTGAGAAAAATGACTCTACCAATCACTCAAATAAGCCATGAGCGGTCAACTCCTACAACAGTCTCCTAATAAAAAAATAGACATTACCAACATTCTCAGAATGGTCAAGTTAGCCAAAATTCCTACCCATAAGTCCAATTCTAGACACAAGGGCAAAACGGTAATTTCGGATCAAAATGGTGTCCGTCGTTGGACCCACTTTGTACCAAAAACATGCCAGAACCTACAGCCTCTAAAGTCATCAAACTACATGTCTACAGGTCCGGTTTGACAAGATAATCCAACCGTATGTCCAAAGTTGGATTCCGGTAGGCCTTGCACAAATTCGCCCGTTGGATCGGGTCGCGGGCCCGCCAAAATAGCGTTCCGGTCGACCTTCTCAGAATCGGACCAAACTTGGAATACAGGACCAGAAAAATAATACGGCCGCGGGCTCGCCAAATAGCATTTCGTCTCGATATGACGAGCGTGCGCAAAGTAATTGACAAATTTGTAAAAAGGCCGATACGGTGAATTTTGACGGATACACATCAAATTCGTCGCGCACACGCGACCAATTTGAATTTTGTCAAAGTCCACACGTCCACGAAGTCGTTACGCACCTTTTGATACTTTCGGTTCGTGACCACGTCGCCCGGATTGACGGGACGGATGGCGTATCGGGACATTTTTTTAAAAATTCAGTTTTTGAAAATATTTTTTTCTCCAACTGCACAAACCAATAACTTTTTGTACAGTGCATGGAATTTAATTCTACAAAAAGCATTTTGATCCTCTATATGTTGTCTACAAGTCTCTTCAGACCGATTTTGAAAACTAGCAACACGCTAGTCGCAAATCGGCCACAAAGTTGGGGATTCGGGACAGTTTCTAACGTCCAATAATCAAGTTTTTCTCGATTTTGGAACTCCTTTTTCGTCGCACATGATGCGAATCGGCACGAACTATTTGAAGGGAATTAAAGGTGTATATGTTAGGATCATACCGGACCAAGTGGTTCGCAAAACGACTGAGCGAGGAAGAAGAAATCTATTTCCAAAATTAGCTCTTTACAGCAGTATTGTTGCTGCAATATTCTATCCCGTGCGAGTTTGACCGGCGATGGGCGGCCGTTCCTGGCAGCTAGGGCGGCACGCAGGTAATCGGGAAGGTCGGGGTCCTTATGTTGGCGGCTAGGATTCGGGTTTTATAAAAATTCCTCTCTCTCTAACGAATATATATAAAGGGGGAGGGGCTCGCGTTCAGTTTAATAAAGGGAAGGGGGGTAAGGCTCAGTTTTGAGTTTGGTAATGCTGCTGCTTTGTTCAAAAATTGTGTGTGTGTGGTGCGTTGTTTTGTGTTTGATTCTTTTTTTCTTTAGTGCTTTTAATACTTTATATATATATATATATATATATATATATATATATATATATATATTTTTTTAATACTTTATATATATATATATATATATATATATATAGATATATAAATATAATATATAAATGATATATATAATATATATATATATATAATATATATATATATATATTATTAATATCTATATATAAATGATATATATTTATATATATATATTTTTTTTTTGTTTATATATATATATATATATATATATATATAATATATATATTATATATATATATATATTTATATATATATATATTATTATATAATATATATATATATAAAATATTATAAAAATATATAATATATATATATATATATATATATATATATATATAATATATATTATATATATATATATATATATTATATAAAATATAAATAAATAAGATAAATAAATAAATAAATAAATTATATATATATATATATATATATATATATATTTATATATTATTATTATATATTTATATATATATATATATATAGATATATATATATAATATATATATATATAAATATTTATATATTTATAATTTATTATATATATATATAAATATATTATATATATATATATATATAAATATAAATATATATATATATAAAGTGAAAACCTTTATTGATGTATAAGGCACAAAATGCCGAAGCCTATACATGTAAGCGCGCCACGCGTAGAAAGACAGGGAAAAAGAGAAAGCAGGAAAAGAAAAAGCAGCGCTCGCAAAAGGATGCGCGCAAGCCAAAACGGCTGAGCCAGAGACGCACGAAGCCAGCACATTTACACTGCCATAGCCTCCCAAAAGCTAGCCGGGGCGTGGTGGCAGCGCCATGCGGCTTTACGCACCTATCTGATCGTCTCCCTGATCAGTTGGTCGTTGTTAAATTGGCGTCCCTCATACCTCCATTTGTTTCGGTTCTTCCACAGAACCCAAATCCTGGCTGCCGCGACGATCTGAGGTCCAAGAGAGGAACTCCATTGGGCGAGGAGATCGTTAAGGCCGCCCGGCTGATAGTCCTTAAGGCATTTGGTAGCAAGGATCGACCACATCTGATTAGCTTGGTCTCCGGTGAGCAGGATGTGTTCTGCCATTTCTGCTTGATGAGATGAGCAGCAGTGGCATTAAGACGCCAGGTTGTGGTCGAAGGAGTTTAGGATATCGTCGGTGGAGAGTTTCCGCCGATGGGCTCTCCATATCAGAATGGACCATTTGATGGGGATACGTGCCTGCCAGAACGGAGCGGTGTAAGGGGACGGAGCACCAGTGCCCCAGGCGACGATCCTGGCCGAGGCAGAGGAGAAGTTACCGTCTGGGCTTGGCGACCTGTACCAAATGTCTAGGGTGTCCACGATCTGCAGGTCCGTGGCGGCGAGAGTAGTGGCCGCCACCGCACCAAGCCTCACTCTCATCATGTCCCACCTCCAATCGGATGCATTATCCCACAAATCTCGGATCTCACGAGGTGGAGTGATGGGCTGTGACTGGTGGATAATCTCGTCCCCAATCCATAGTTCATGGAACGTCGACGAACGGCCGTCTCCGAGCTTGAGACGAATGAGGGGTTCGGCAATGTGGCGGCCCTGGATGATACGTCGCCAATTTGCAGAGGATCTATTGTTGGCGACGGCAGTCGTGGGGTGGGAGTGTCTGTAATATCTCACCATCATGAACCTGGTCCAAAGAGAATGGTCCGTGCGGAGCTTCCACCACAACTTCATGGAGCTGGAATCAACGATGTAGGTAAGTCTGTTGAAGCCCAGCCCTCCCTCGTCGGTGGTTTTGGCCATGGTATCCCAGCTAGCCTAGTGGTATTTCTCCTTGCCATCGGAATATCCCCAGAAAAGTCGGCGAATAGAGCTTCGATTGGTGTATAACTTTTTTCGGGGACGCAAAGACGGCTAGGGTATAGATAGGATGGAGGAGAGGACTTGTTTGATCAGAATTAACTTGCCACTCGGGGATAAGGTCGCGTTGTGCCATCCCTCGATTTTAGACCTAATGTTGCTGACCAGGCTCGCGAAGATGCCTGAATTAGACTTACCATAAACCAACGGGCAGCCCAAATATGTGAACGGCGGGTATGCGGTAGAGAAGGAAGTCAGGGTGGAGAGCGTCGTGGAGTATATCTTGTCTGCTTTGTGGTGAGTGTAGATGACGCTTTTATTGGAGTTGATGCGCTGACCCGAGCATCTGGAATATTTCTCCAGCGTGCCGTGAACCACCTCGACAGAACCGATATCGCCCGAAGAGAAAATAAGGATGTCATCAGCAGAAGCAAGATATGTGATCAAAGGGCAGTCGGTAGTAGTGTGGAAGTGGTAGAATCTGGGAGTGTTGGCTATGCTTTTGAGGTTTCTACTGAGAGCTTCCGCCGTAATAATGAAGATAGTCGGGGAGAGAGGGTCCCCTTGTCTGACCCCACGGCTGGCAGTGAAAAAACTTGCGACTTATCCGTTGATGACGGTAGAGAACCATGAGTTGCTGATCGAACGAAAAATTTTGTCGATCCAAGATTCCGAGAATCCGAAGGCCCTGAAAATCCAGATCACGAATTGCCAATCAAGACGATCATAAGCTTTCTCCATGTCAAGTTTGATAGCGACATTTCCCCCTCTGGATGGGAATTTTATGCAAGTGATCATTTCATGGGCTAGGAGGATGTTGTCGATGATGTTCCGCCCTGGGACAAAACCGTATTGCTCTTCGGAAATGATCTTAGAGAGGAAAGCGGACATGCGGTTGTTGATGATCTTGGAGAAAATTTTATTGGTAAAAGTACACAGGCTGATGGGCCTAAAGTCTTTAAATGTCTCCGGGTTCTCTTTTTTAGGGATGAGAATTAGGTTGTCACTGGAAATGGATTTGGGGTAGGAGACCCCTTGGAAGAAGGCATTGGTGGCCTCAAGGAAATCTGCAGCGATAATGTCCCAGCAAGATCTGAAGAAGATCCCGGAGAATCCGTCCGAACCAGGGGCACTGAGTTCATCGAGGGCCCAGACTACAGCCTTGACTTCCTCGGCGGAGGGGGGGAGTAAGCAGCTGCTCGTTGTCCCCATCAGAGATCAAATTGGGGACCTTGGCCAGGAATTCTTTTTCCTTGATATATATATATATATATATATATATATATATATATATATATATATATATATCTTAATTTATTTATAAATAAAACAAATATTTTATATTCTATATTTATTTAATATATTAAAGATTTTTATAAATAAAAACTCTATTGAACATGTATATATCTATATCAACAAAATACCGATTTAACTAATAATGTAAAAATACTAGCAAAAATAATTTAAATAATATTAAAATAATAAAATAATATAAATGACCAAATTAGCCCTATTCAGGAAAATGGGATTGACAGGATGACCGCCGAGGGGCTTGAGTGGGTTTCTTCTTCACCACTCACTATATATATATATATATATATATATATATATATATATATATATATATATATATATATATATATATATATATATATATAGATATATATATATATATATAGATATATATATATATATATTCTTGGAGATCTTCCAATTGCATGATTGTATTTTATTCAGACTTGTAGTTAACGATGTGATCATGTATATTCGACATTGTGTTAGTTCTCTATTTTGTTTAGTCATCTTCATGATCATTTTGATAGAGCATGGGGACGCCTTACTACTTTAACTTACATGTTGTATATTTTTGTTCTTATTTTACTTATTAAATAGTATATTCTTATGAGACCATATGTGACTTGTATTATAGTATATACCCCCATGTCTATATAAGGATAGTCGTGACCGTATTACGGGGTACTGGCATATTTTGTAGTGCATAGCTGACCTTGGCATACCCATGTTCTTTCCTATTCTGGTACTGGGCATGATAGGAGGGTTAGAGTCACGGTAGTAGGGATCCACCAAGGGAGAATAGAGGACTATGAGGTTGATATCGGGGTTGGCTTGGTGATGTCTTCAGCGGATGGGTTGTTGGGGGTGGAAGGGGGGATATGCAGAGAGGGTGGGTATAAATACAAGAGAGGATGTTTAGTGGGACATAGAGGAGGAATCCTAATTAGCTTAGGTTTTGTCATTAGTAGTTGGTTTTTTAAGATTAATGGGTAGGATGCTTAGTTTAAAATGATAATGATCTTAGGTGTAAATAGGTAATCCTTGGAATCTTGGTTGCAATAAGTTTACTATAAATTTCTTATATGTATTTATCTTCTACTCATCCTTGTCACTCCTCAATTAATTAACTTAAATCAATCAATCACTATCGATATATTTATATAACTCCTTTTATTAATTTATTTAACCTAATAATGGGAATTTAGTATATATTTATTTTACTTATTTGGTTTACTTAGCTATTAGTATATTATTACAAATAAGTTATTAGCTAAAAATATATAAGTTCTTATATTCTCTAATTCAATTATAACAAGCCGAACTTAATAAATAAAAATTATGGAAAATTTTAATTTATGGGACATAATGTTTAAAATATCCTCGTGTACTATCACATGTTGGGTTATACCTCATGCTCGTAATTTGTCCCGCATTACATTTCAATACTTAGAACTATCCAGTGCCATGAATGCAAGTAGCTTAGCCTATAACCAAGTATCACACATATGTAGCCAATTTGACCTCGACTAGAAGATTGACGATTATCTTAACAAGCATAAGACACGAGATTGAACTTGACTAGAAGTGACCACACATCACAATTCGAGCTTATGCACACAAACAAATAGCGCTCATAATATATATGTGATTCCTAGTCTGAGCGAGATCACTTGATAGGAGCATAGTTACTCAAAAAGCGAGATAAGAAATACGTGCCCCCCACAAAAGTCATACAATCTAAGATTGAAATGAGTCTGTCACAAATTAGGATAATTATGGATATATGGTTAAATCAAATCCAACTAAACGAGAAACGCCCAAAAAACATGTAAACTCGTATATTAAGTAGACGTCAAAGTTCAGGATAAGTACAATCGAAATTGACACAGTCCCAAGCGAATCCACCTTACAACAGGGTATGATACTGACATGTTCTGTGCCACCAGTATATTGAAGTATACTACCAATATACTCTTGCTACTAACATCAACCATTGTCATCTCCTATTTGTCTTACAATGTTCATTACTCGACCGAATCTTGTCTGATTTTGATTCTACAAATTGGGATATTTTATAAATAATTAATATGACATGTATGTCAAGTTTTATCACAATGCACAACATGTATAACATGATATGAACATTCATTCCATTTAACATTTTTGGCAAAAACTCGACATATCTGCGTGTACTTGCCAGAAGTCGAATTCTGAACTGAGAACAGGCTGATCTCCTAGTTCGATCTCCTTCGGGTAGGCACGCATATGCACAAGCCTCACAATCCAAGGGTATTTTGGGTCGGGTTCAAGTCTGACATGGTGTGTGTGTGTGTGTGTGTGTGTGTGTGTGTGTGTGTGTGTGTATGAGAGAGAGAGAAAAAGAGAGAGAGAGAGTAGTAAAGAACTAGGAACATAGACAATAGAGAAGATAATGGAGAGGGAGGAAAATAAATAAATTATGAGAGAAAGAATGAGGTTATATAAACCCCCTGAGACAACTAGTGGTCATTCGTATCGATCAAACGGTCACAATTAAGCTAAAAAAACTTATGTTTTTCTTGTCTTTCATGTACTTTGCCACGATTGAGACCATATCAAATCATCCATCTCCTATGTGACGATAAGATAGTAAACGTACCACTGTGTAAAAATTTTAAAGAATTATTTTTATTTATTTAGAAGTGCCAAAAAAATGGAATTTTGAATAGAAATTTCAATGGAATTTATTAAGATAAAGTTCAAAGAAAAACAACCGAGCAAGAAACAACGAAGAAAGAAAGTAAGAAATAGACAGCAAAGCAATCCGAAAAGACACTAGAGATAGAAAGAAGAAGTTGCACTGTAGTAGCCATGGCAGCAGCCCTCCTCCTCGGAAACCTAGCCCTTCTCATCGGCAGGACCTCCTACAAGAACGTCGTGGCAGAGAGCACTACCAAGAATCGCCACTCCTACCCCGAGGTGTCGCCGCCACCATGGTGGAGCGAAGAGCTCTCCATCCTCTTCTCTCCCGGCGCCGCCAGTCTTCGTCGCGATCGATGGCGGCAGCAAGAGGTGGAAGAAGGCGACATCTTCCAGCTCATCCTCCAAGATCGGAGCTTCTTCTTCTTCTGACAATAGCGGAGGAGGAGGAGGCAATGATTGGAGGAGTATTTGAGGAGGCGGCTGAAGGAGATGGAGGAGATAAGTGTCATGCTCCGGTCCCGTAGGACTGATCATCCTCGCTAAGGCGTGATATCGCACGAGCCTAGGTTGCGCTCTTGTAAGGCGGGTACCATAACGGCCGATTACAACATCTATGGGATCGTCGCACAGAAGTCCCAAGCAGAAATATTGAATATACAAGGCGACACAAGCATTGAAACAAAATCAAAATCTTTTACTGATACTTGAAATAAAATTGCAAAGGCGCGAAGCCAAATTACAATCACTCAAGCTCACTTTTCTCTCTAATTACAATCACTTAGCTCTCTCTCTCTCTCTCTCTCTCATCTCTCAATACAATTTGATGAGCCAGGGGATGCTTCAGATAGGCGATGTACATACATTATGTCCTGCGTAGATAAAGTCTTCAGTGCGGCCGCATGCCTCAAAATGCCAAGGAACTCCATGTCTCAACGCGTCTAAGCGAGCTCCGCCTCGATAAGCATGTACCTGTAACCTGCACATGCAAACTGTGTGGGTCTTAGTAAACAACCGTACTGGTGGAGTGAGCTCCTCGCCCACCCATACAAAACCAACACGTTTGTTTACTTTGTGCAATATAATCCCTTTATGATTGACTTTCTATTCTTGCCTTAGGATCGATTTTAGGACATACTCTTGACCTATTTGTGTCTCTAGACCATCACCTTGCCTCGTACCGATAACTTACTTATCGATGTGCCTCTAGACCATTCTCGTGCTTGTAACATCAAGTATCGACTCATACTTGCCCTTCCGACTGTACTTTAGGACGCAACATGTTTCATGCCATCGACTTGGTTCGTGCTTCAAATATTGAGGTCGTGCCTCACAATTCAATGTGACATGACCAAACTTTGCCCTATGGCCCTTCCTGACTTAACTCGAGACGACTCAATCCCGACTGGTGGAACTTGTGTTGACGACTCAAACACGATGCCATATTTGTGCCGAAGCACGTATCCTTGCTATAGCTAATTCTTAGGCTCCATAATGGTGTTGTAACCATGCACACCTTCTTAACTCAATTCGTGCCGTGCTTGTACTTTCTTTGATTCGACAGATACCGTACATGCGGATTGTCGCTTAGTACACTGACTCATCTATATGAAAGGTCACTAGCAATGTCAAGCTATCTTGAACTATAGCTGGGTTAAATGGTGATCATTTTGCGCACAGGTAGCGAGCCCTATGCAAAAGTTTTTGAATCACCCGTGCCGATTTATTGCTGTCGTGCGCGATTCATGTCTGGTGCTTGCTATAACTTGTTCCTCCCGGGCCGATTCATTGTTGGAAACGTTAGGAACTACCCATATGCGGCTCTGCCAGGAGGGTCCATTCCCATGAGGCTGCCCATCCTCATGTGGCTGCCCATCCTCATGCGGCTGCATGCTTCATGCGGCTGAGAGGACCACCCAAATGCGGCTTTGCCAGGACGGTCCAGTTGAGACACATGGCGCTCTTCGCGACAATTGAGACACGTGGCAGTCTTATCTTCCCTGGAATTATGGGTGCTAACAAATCCTAACAAAAGTAGATTGTTGC